>JAGXCT010036973.1:224447-299105 GCA_022495035.1 Philopotamus ludificatus
ATCCTCTCTTTTTCATACATTTGTTAGTCTCGTTTAACACGGTGATCTAGCAGAAGCTATCTTCCGTGTTAAGCGAGGGATGGGTGTATTTTTATCGCGACAAAAAGTTTATGTATGTAAATATTATACAGAATAGGCAGTTTTTTAATTTGCACTTGTTAAATTTTGTCAGTAATTAATACATCTTAATTCCATCGACTTAACCGATCCGTCACGACGGTTTGAAAACAACCGCGTCATCCGAATGGGTCTATTTATGATGAAAAATAGAGCCCAAGCATTTCATGACAAGATATTTATGAATTCTTCATAAAATATTAACGTTTTTTTTAAAAAAAATATATTATTCTATGAATTAAAGTTATTCTTCATAACATTATTAAAAGTTTTAACTGATTAATATGATGCGTAAATGACAAGCGTACTCGGCGATGTTTAGCGCAAACTAAATTATTCCAAAGAAATCCCAGCCAAAACAAAGGAAAACCTTTTAAAGTCGATGATGGTCTAGAACAGGGGTATTCAATCTTTTTTCAATATCGACCCCTTTAAAAAGAATAATTGTGTATATTGACTCTATAATATACAGCATACGTAATAACCATAACATAAATAATTGCATATAAAAACTTAAAGATAATAATTATCCCAAGAATATGAACAAAAACCTAGAAAAAAGTGATTATTAGATTTAGGTTTTAATATTTTTATTTTTACCATTAATTAACCATGAAGTAGGAAAAGTTCAAATAGTGGTTAGGTAATATGGATTAATTTGACGTATTTTTTTGTGAATATCTTCACAATTGCCCCTGCTTATGTCTACCTCTGGCCCAGAGGTAGACATAAGCAGGGGCGACTCGTCCATATACACTGTAGAGCTGCAGCATATCCATGCAAATTGAATTTTTTATTATTAAAGTAGTCTATTAATTCTTTGCCACCTGGAGGACATCTCCGTCTCAATCATGATGTCATGACTGTAACGGACGTTCTCTAGGTTATCTTGACTCTTCGAATACGGGTCAGGTCGCCAGCCATAAGCCCGGGAGCGGAACTGTCACGCGTGGATTGCAACAGTAATAATCGGACGAGGTTAGGGCCAATTCGTATTTAATTTACGGTCTGGTCGGGTGCTACGGGCATCTCCGGTAGCATACGCGTCACTGAATTGGCCAGAATAGCGGCCTGGCCCCGCATAGCTCCGTAGAATCTACGAAACTATGACTGGACACGAAATCGAAATGTAAATATAAATTAATATATATTATTCTGGTCGGTGGTTAAGCGGACAGTGTTAGCGCGATGTGGAGCAAAAGGCCTGCATGCTCGTCAGGGCTGTCGGCGTCGTATTGGATGGGTGCGGGCCGGTAACGGAGTGCGAGGGGGGAGGGTCTCATTACTAAGCGCCGTGTAACGCTGCGTTTTGGTGCAATCATAGTGACTCACTGTAGAGCAGTCATATTGACACTGCTTCTTTGAGCCATGTGCCACTTCTCACTTATTTTATTATTTAGTACTTTTACCTCACATTATTTCTTAAATTTTAAATATGAGCGATATATATTTTTTAAAATTTTTAAAATCTTTTAAAAATATGCTCACTATAGTAAGTAAAAAAATCATATTTGAATATGCAAAATATGTAAGGTACATAAATTTGAATTACAAGATGACGTCGAGATAAACAAAGGGACTCAAAGCGGCGATAGCCGCCGCTAACGCCGCGAGCAGATCTCGGGGCAGATCCTGCGGCCGAGCTTAGTGACTCACTAACGCAGAGTAATTACGAATTTCCATCTATATTATCACATGTTCCCGGCTATACAGGAATAATTGAGCCGGCTCCCTTCTTACACAATACAATATCCATTTTTGCCGGGTCGTATTAAAGAGGGTCCCCATATGCCGCAGGCATCGTGAATAATTTTACAAGGATAACAAACAGCCCACTGTCGCATCTGATTAAGGCCGCTCGCCCCACGCGTCTCGCGCAAATATTCTGCCGAAAAATAAAAAAAATTGCACTGAAAAAAAATGTAATATGTTTTTTTGCAAATTACCAGAGCGGCTCTGCGCCCCGTGATATAATATAATATAATATTTAAGCGAGCTTTGAATTTAATTAATTAAATTTCGGTTGTGCAAAGTGCTTGTGCACTCGTAAACTTTCATTTCTTCAGATGTGTACACTCGATAAAACAAACTGTTAAAAGCTTATTGCAGGCTTAATTAATAAAGTTTTATCACAATCCTCGCGAACTTTTGAATATAGCTGTGGAAGATTCTATAGATTCTCTTTTTATATCATTTAAATAAAATTTTAACCTAACAATACAATATACATACGTACATTAACATATCATAGAATAAAGCTTGTAACACAAATAATATTTGAAAAACGAAAGCATTATTCGATATATTTTAATTATGAGTTGATATTTGCTAAGAGGTTTAGGTTTTGTGTTTAAAACAGTTAAATTAAACGTTGTTGTTGTTTTTACAATAAACGTCTATGCACACATTCGATTAATGCAGTAAAAATATTCCATGAAAAAGCTACGTAAATGAAAACCGCGCAAAAAAGACATGGAGCTTTAACAAAAACATGGAATACATTTCCGGCAAAATATACAAATTTGCGAAATTGTAAAACCTTTCGTATAAATTAATTTTACAATTTAATATAATGTTTCGATTGTAAGTTAATTGTTTATTTTTAATATAAAAAACATTACATTATTATTAATATAATTAATATAAAATATTTATATATATGGATTCATTTAAGATCTTCTTCTAGTACAATCTAGTTTTATTGGCATTGTATACTTAGTCAGATAAATATAAAATTTATTCAATAATCTATAGATAAAATTTTTTTTCTTCTTTGTTTTTTTTAACCGGTACGCCACGGTGCCTAAAAACCAACCGCGTCGTCCGAAGGGGGTCTATTTATAGAAAAAAATAGACTCCTAGCACTTCAAGTCAAGATATTGATAAATCCTTCATGAATATCTTGACTTTCGACTTTTTATTGAAAAATGGATTATTCTAAGAATTAATGATATATATTATGATATATATTAGAAAAATTCAAAATATAGAATTAATTTAAAACATCCCGCCGCATACTGAGTATGCGCTATACGGAAAAATTCTCGCCGCACGTGGCATTAGTATACGTTTCACTCGCGCTCGGTAAATTGTACTGGATGCGAGCGAGAAAAAACATCGCACCCGTGGCAACAGAAGCAAATATTGATGTTTATCTCTTTTTTCGCAATTACCCAATTTCGCAGAGGGTGCAATGATTATTTATAATATTTATTCTTTAGGCCTTTTTAAAGAAATGAAAAAAGTTTTTGACATGTAGTACTTATAATAAAAGAGATATTGGAGAAAAATCAAAAACATGTGAGCCCAAATAGACCCCATCGGCACGTTAGGTTCAGCGGATTTAAAAACCAAAATAATGTGTAAAATGAGGGATGAATCATTTTTGTGGCGCCCTTTTCATTGTAGATATTTAATTTTCGTAAAAAAGAAGAAATCTCAATGGGAAATAATCTACGAATGCCAATCAATAATGCTGTTTTTGATATTAAAACATAGTTTTTGTACAATTCGATGTAATACATACAACTTTATTAAAAAATATAATTAATTATAGTTATTTTTTGACGAATGAAAAGGATAAGCAAAAAGTCTCTGCTGAACGGTAATTATCCGTTGACAACCAGCTGAGGAAAGTTAAGCTAGACAATGCGGAAAGCTCTTAAAGATTAGCAATGATGCGGTAAATCCTACACTGGAATGTGGTCCAGAATTTTCGATATATCGATTACACTTCATTGGATTATTGTAATGTGATATAATAATTGTATAGCGATTTAGGATTGAATGATCATAAACACATTTGAACTTTTCAGGTGTCTCTTCAAGTATTATATATTAGGTCAGGGTTTTGGTAACCATATCCGCAGGAGACTAACGACAACGATCAAGCAAGTTTATCCTTTGCTCCATATCTTCAGAAAAATAAGAATTTCTTATCACATTCGAATAAAAATAATTATTCTAAACTGTGAATATAAACAAAATTCGGTATCCAACTAGTTTACAAAGGGAAACTATGAAACGTCTGACTTGAACGTTTTGAACCATATCCATTATTAATTCAGAAAATACGGCAAAAGCTGCTTTGTGAACAATGCTTTGGATAACTGTGCGCAAAGGTAAAACAATTTGTACACTTTAGGACACGTAAATAAAGTGAGGGTAGCTTTTTATTTATAAACACACATACAGGGAGAAGGCATCCGCGGAAGGGTAGGAGCGTGAAAGCACATTAGCTTTTGTTTCCTCCACAATGGCGTGTGACGCCGACTGAAATTAGAACAATAGTGTATGTGTGCCAGGTAAAATAGTCAAGAGAGCGTATTTCGTTAATTTTCCACAACACAAAGCAATTCGAGCCCCGAGTAGAAAAAGGCACATCCACCCCCCGGGAACAAGAAACACGTAAATATCGGAACGCCACCGGCGAACAAATGTTTACCCAATTATTTACAATTTATCCTCAAGACGGGCCGGAATTCCTACGGAAAATTGGGATATCCGAGGAATGCACAAAAAGTGGGCGCTCCCCTCCCGCCCCACCCCGCCAGTAATTAATACCCGGGACGTCTAACGAAGGACGTCCCACTAACGAACTGTGCGAGTGGCCATTTGTTAAATTAACTTTTGTACTGGAAATAACAGAGCAATCTAGATAGTGCGAATTAATGAACGCCCCACGTCACATTCGACCATTGTTCGTCTTCGAGTGTGTGATGGATCGCAAATGAAATTATTTCGGGAGGGGTACTGGAAAATTTCGGGCAAAACAAGGGATGCCCGGCCGCAGGCTAATCTGGCCGCCGATAAACTCTAACGTAATTAAAATGGTAATATGGAAAATTCAACGTTTCCAGAGACGCAATATAAATTTGTTGTTGTGTTTATATTGTTTGTAACTGCGGGGAGGGGCATTTTGTAATTGTATAGAGAAGATAGTAACAGAGTCAAGTCTCAGGAGTGGCCGTGAACCGAAATTCGGGATAACAAAATTAATAAAGCTAACTTGTTGAATGTTTAATTTGTATTTATATTTAATAAGAAACAAATTTAAAACTGTTTTCATTTAACTATCAAAACTAATTTCACTTTACTTGATAAATAAAATAAAGTTAAATTCTTTCTGTATAGCTTGTGAGCTTTTATCGTAAGTCTGCACTATAAAAATGTTTCAAAAATAAATGCGACGTGAAAAACATTCTAATCCTATTAAATACGTGAATCTTTTATATCATGATGCATCTTTTCTCGTAAGATTATCTATAAATAATAAATAAATATAAAGTTATTGTAAGTGGACGTAATGTAAAACTTATTAACAAATCATACACTTGTGAATTTGATCCATGGCACAATTAAGTAGAAAATTTCATTATCATCATCATAGGCGCAACAGCCCTATTGTAGAGGCTAGAGCCTCATAAAACACCCTTTTCCACTTTATCCGATCTGCCGCTATGTCGCTACATATTTCGGTAAGTTTTAATGATGCAGTTATCATCTGTACACAGTCCAACCACCTCAGCCTTGGTCTTCCTTTCCTCCGGGGATATAAACTATAATCCTTTTTTTTGGCTGACTGTCCCGCATCCTTGATATGTGATACCGGTCCATAGGAGTCTGGCCACTCTGACGGCGGCTATGACTGGTATATCCTTGAATAGTCGGTACAGCTCCTCGTTGTGTCGGATACGCCATTACCCGCCGTCGAATGCGGCTCCAAATCTTCGCCTCAGAATTTTCCTTTCCAGGATATCCAGTTGTCATACATCTTGTTTTGTTAAAGCATTCAGACACATATGTTAGAATGGGCCTGAAGGGGAATCTTGTAGAGCTTGACTTTGGTCTTCTTTGAGGGGAATCTCGATCCTAGATGCTTTTGAAGTCCAAAGTAGCACTGGTTTTCCAGCATGATTATTCTTCGTACTTACAGATAGGTTTCATTGTTATATGTAATAAATAAGTCGAGATATATGAATTCCTGGAAGGCCTCGAAGCTATACTCTTTGACTTTCAGGGGTTCAAGGATTCGTCCTTGTCATATGGGCATATATTTTGTCTTGGTCTCGTTGATCCTTAGTCCCATCTTTGAGATGTATCTTTGAGAGCTGCCTGAGATCTGACTACAATTTCTGAGTAGAAAATTTATAAATGTTAAAAGTTAAAGCAAAAACGTCTACAAATAATTAATAGCTAATTGAACTGGTAAAATTTAATTTAATTAAAATTCATATTCTTGATTTATAATATTTCGTAGTACTTTTTTCTAGCCAATGTAAAAAATAAATTTACATAGGTATAGGTAATACAATAAGATGAAGTTTAGATAGAGACGTTAACAAATAAAAAATACTGCCAAAAGTATTATTATTGAGTATTGATATTAGGAATAAATAGAATTAATGTGGAATTTTATTAATGAAACTCAATATCAAATTTTCATACAAAATACGCTGAAATAGCCGATTCTGCCTCGTTCGCTGTTTTTTTGTCTTTCGAAAATTATCCATCGACCGGAACCTATGTTAATCCGTAGGTTACATACCTGGTGAATATTGTGGATGTAATATAGTGTCCCAACCGAGTTCGTGAATTTTTTGTAGCCTTAACTCAGACACACGAGAATAGGTTTTGTCGTGTTTCAGGATTATTTTTTGATATAAACTTAAACGATTTAGTTGATCACAATAAAACTTGATCATTACTACAGTTTGGTTATTTTTCAACAGTTCAAAATATATATATTTTTTTGCATAGCACCACATAGATAACAATTTTTTTATGAAGTCCGACTTTCGGGGTTTGGAGTTGCTTTTTGTACTGGGCTAGCTCATCGTTTTTTTTGTAACGTTCGAGTAGGGAATTAATTTCTCACCTCCAATAATTAATTCTCGAAAAAAGAGGCGGTATTGCTCTCCTTCTTGTAATAATCTGTATATGTTTAGACATCTCATCAAATCGTGCTCAAACATCTTAACATTGAATTTTTCAAATATTTTTGAGAATCTTTGAGAGCCATTATAGTATTAAGAACGCAAGATTTATTGATATGGAGTGTGTTTTCAAATTTTTCAAACTTCGAAGCATTTATGTATTGCAAATTTCCTTGTGAAAAATAATAATAATACTACATTGATGCAAAGAACCGATGCTGCTTAGCTGAATTTATTTAACATTACTTTTTTGAATCATCATAAACATAGTGTTATTGATATTATATCATTATTTGGGTGAGGTATGGCCTTGCAATTATTTTTTGACATTATTACTAATCTGAATATTATTAATATATGCTCCAGTAACAGCTAATTAAACAAGGAAAATATAATTTATTACATTGAAGTTATATTGCATATGCAGATCCATACCATCATCGATGTCTGATGACCGAAGAACAATTCTTTTCCCGTTATTTAAGTTAATAGCACTAAAATCATTCCGAACTGGGTATGGTGATTAAATTTAAATTACAAACCATTTAAACATATAATAAGTTCATTGGAAATGTTAAATAAAGGGAATATTTTATTTAATATATATATAATATAAGTAATAATGGATAACAACTTGCAATAAAGAAAATAAGTCTGACGACATAATAGACAAATCGGGTTTGCTAATTAGTGTTTAAAAATACATTTTCGTCCATGTTAATAAACAATTTATATAGATCAATGTAACTGATTTAAAATATCGTAAAAACGGCATACGTTGAGAGTTAAAATCTACCTACCAACGAAAACCTTCAGGGGTATAGGTAAAAAGATCGGTTTTTGGTGATATGTGGATAGAAACAGGAATACAAAACGTTATGTGAGGTTTCTGCAACGACGAAGAGGTAAAGGTCAAGAAAAAGGTGGTTGGATACAATTCGTCAGGATTTGAATCTACTTAGGGTTTATTCAGCTACAGCCAAGAATCGATTGATGTGGAGATGGACAATAAGCCATATAGATCCTTGATAATGATATAGTAATTGGAAGAATAAGCTTCAATACATCTAAATTTTATTTACTAAATCCACTGTATTCAGGAATTTATACTAAATATTGATCAATGTTTTTTTCAGTATAAAATTTAATTTATCTAAAATTAATACATGAAAATATTGAGCTTTTATTTGATTTAAAGTTAATTCATGGAAATAGAAATATACATAACGATTTTCGAACAGATCAATCGAGTGTACTTTCGAGTAGAACACACTTTACTAATAACAGGAGGCCTTTAGCGTATTCCAGGAACCCATCGCCATCAAAGCAGTGCTGTCATTCATGAGGATTTGATAATCCCTATAAATCGATAGGCCAAAAATAGTACTTGTGTATATTAAATATTTTTCTGAAATAATGTATGTATATAAAATGAAAAGCTAATAATGGGGCATTTTCCTTTGGACGTTGGAAAATTTTAAAAGTAAGTATAATTTACTTCTATGTCCGTTGTAGCATTAAATATGTCAACTGTTGGTATTGTATTATGGTTGTGCTATACTATAACTATGTATAAATACAATAGCGTTTCATTGTAAAGAGAATGAGTAAGTAGATTTGTCGTGTTTGCGGGAATACTGCATAATTAACCTGAAGCAAAATGATGCAGTGGAAATTCAGCATAACAAAGCCACCTGAAGATTTATTATTTTCAATCATTTTCCAAGGAATAATTTAAAATATGCTTATATATTTATTTGATAAAATAAGATCGTGTTAATTCCCATATGTGGTTTTATATAGAGGATTGCGTGGATAGATGCCGTATCATCACTTTTTGAATAATTCATATTGTGCATCAGATTGATATTTACTTTGTTGCGGGGAAAATTTATCGCCGCCATTAAGCCTGATAGCTACAATATTTATTTTGGCCATTAAGCCTGATTGTTATTTTTATTAACAACAATTAAAATAAAACTTCATAGTTGAACAATGGGCTCACAACGGCCGTTAATGAAACCATAATAATACATATCTTTTATGTCGTCGTTTCTGGTGAAGTTTTTTACTAGTCGTAAACATAAAATATTCGGCGGCAGATTTTCTGGCCGTAAACATTAGCACGCGACTGGAAACAATCAACGTTAAAATATTAATACGGGACATGGAATGTTTGCTGAAAACGTTTCGGATCGAGTGTAAATTTCAGATACGCCCTTTAATTGCCCGATTAACGTCGGTTCGTGTTCGCGTCATAATTTTTTATTTCCATAAATTTTGCCGAGGAATTTTCGAGCAATTCTTATGAGCGCCTTAAACTTGTTTTTATCGGATATTACATTGATTTTTATGATCGTAATATAATGAAAGAAAAAAAAGTCTAAAATTGATTTCAATCTTAAAGATTATCTGGAACGGTTTAAATTCAAAAATCTGCCAGGACCAACACGCGATTGTAATATATTTTAATAATTTGTCGTATTTGATATTTATTTTTGTTGATTTAAAGTTCCAGCTCTATGAAATTAATGAAAAATAAATTGGGTTTCATCAATGGCAACAATAATGTAGGATCTGATTCAGCACAAATATAAATAATAAAATGATTTTGTAAACATCACAGTCAATATACAGTACTCACAGTTAAAAGCTAGGAAATATGTAGATATTTTGGTAAAAAAACTGACCTAGAATGGGACAAGGTGTACTAGGGAATGAGGCTAGATTCTATCCTTGCGCTGAATAACAAAAATATATATGTTTGTCCACGTGAAAATGATTTATTTTGCTTGATAAATTTTGATCATCAGTTGTCATCAGAAGTCTTTGACCCACAGTTTTATGTTTTATTTATCAACGTTATTTTAGTAAAATGTCTATCATAAATTAAGATGTGAGTTAAATACCAGTCAAATAATATATCAAAAAATGATCTGTGTACAAATACTCTCCTGTAAAAATAATGCAACAATTGCAACTAAAAATATTTCTAACTCATTTTTAGAATATTTACCTATCCAGAAATGCTCAAGGCAGTTTAACTAATTAATAAGTGGTGATTTTATTCAAAAAAACAATCCTCGAAGTAGGAAAGTAGTGGTGAAAGCGGATGATGCTGAAAAGTGGGCTGAGGGATGAGGCTGAAAGTATCTAAAGAATCTAAAGGATTGCATTTCTAAGTAAATTTAATAATTCAAAAGAGCAAGTTGCAAAACCTAATACTAAAAAAAATATCCTGAAACTGACTAAAGAAAAAAAATCGTTATTCAATCAAACCTAGATAGAAAACTGTTCTTAGCCTCTGTATAGCTCTTATTTGGTCATTTCTAATAATCACTTGAGATTTATTTATAAAATGCGAACATTAGAAGAGTTAAAAAGCCTTAAAGGAACTTTTGGCATCAAAACTTACTAGATTTTATTCTGACGATATATTTTTTTTTTACTTGATAGAAGAAGGCTGTCTCTATCGAAGGAGAATACATTGTTTTATTTTAATAGAAAGATAATTAGTTTTTTCTCACGGATTAGCTTACCGACGAATTATTCTACGATTTTCCATCTTTCCTCCGACGTAACACTATTATGTTATCTGTTTTTTTAATAAATTTTCATACAATTTTATTGCAATTATATTTTTTAAAGTGAGTAACAATACTGTACGTCTTTGAAAGATAGAAAACAAGCAATAGTTATCTTTAATTCCCCCGTAACGGTCAAACATTCAAATTAACGATGATCACCGTTCGCTCGGGGGAGTCCCCCGAGTCTTCTTTGACTGTCGCAATCTGAAGTTTCAATAAGATTTTTAGAGTGTAATAGCGATCGGAAATCATGAACTTTGTCAGAGGAGGGGGGAGTAATTAAAATTTTAAGCGCGCCATAAAGTAAATTAATTGCCCCAAGTTCGCGAAAGCACCGGGCAGAGAATCAGAAGATCATAAAACGCTGTTTTGTTGCTATAATAAGCTTTGTGAGCAGGGCCATTCCGCCAACAAAGAACCTCTGAATAGGGTCTCCGAAGCATTTGTCATCAATGGCGCTGGTCCGCGAGCCCTTTGTTGCGCCCTCTGTATGCTCCTCCGGGTAATGGCAGATTAAATTTAAACTCTGCTCCTAATATTTCGTTGCGGGGTGTTCATTCGTATTATTTACGAAGAATATATTGGACCATAGTATGATAGAGAATATATAGTAATTTTGTAAGGAATATGATATCCATTACTGTAATCATCAGAACACCGCAAAGAAAAATTCAATGGATAATCTGATGAGCGTATTATAATCCCCATAGTGGTGATGAATGTTGTAGAGAGTGTAATATTTAATTAAGCAGATTAGTCGGCGTAAATAGTATCAAACGAAGCATTGTTCCGTACGAAAGGCGGTCCCGGCTGAAAGCTTAGTCGGCAAGAGCAACAGCCTCAGGCTTAAGACACCAGAGGACACACTGGGATTTGGTACGCCGACTCATAATCATAATATACTTCTTATGGATCCCCTAAGAGAATATTCACTCGGCGTCTGTTTGGATAATTATTACAGAGCTGTTGTGTATGCAGACGCCATAAATAATACGCAACTTTCGTGTTGTACGCGATGGGGATTTAAAGTATTTTCGGGGCAGGGGAATTGTCACAAAATATTAGATAGTTGGATAAAAAATAATATGCATAACTAATATAAGTTATAATGTGATAACTAATATATGCATAGACAATTTTTGTCGTGGATTAGATTTATATTATACGCATGGGAATCACATTTTTTGCATGTATTATGAAATTTTATGTTGTATTATTCAGATATATTACTATATAGTTTGATAATAAATTATATATATTAAATATTGCTTAAGCAATATACAAATATTAAAATTTTATTGACTTTATATGAGATTTGATCGACAATTTGCAGAAAAATATTTTATTTTATGATATGTAATAAAAATATTATTTCGGTATATAATACCCAATAAAATATTATATATTATATTTAAAATCGTGCCTTAATATACGCGATTTTCTGAAAATAAAATATTTAATATTATATCATAGCAATTCGATGTGCCAAGTGCGAGTGAAATGTACTAGTGACACGCACCGCGAGAACTCGGCGGTCGCTAGTCAGGGGCGTGTACTCAGTCTATGGTGATACATCGTCGAGTGTGCGTGTCATTTACGCGTCATATTAATTAATAAAAAGAATCCAAAATAATAGACATACATTTATTGAAACATATTTTATTTTCGGTATTAATTAAACCACATCCAGCAACTACAAAAAGTACAGCTTCTGAGATTTCATATAATGCAACTCAGAACAACTTTATTGCATCGGCGATAATGGAGTGAGCAGCGTTACAGACAGTGATTAATGTTGGATAGAGATTTGGTGAGAAGAAGTCTTTCCTCCCGAGGAAAAGTGACCGGAGGAGCTACCATGGTAAGATGTAGATCCGCCGGAGAATCCGCCGGAGAGTCCGCCAGAGTGTCCGCCGGAGAGTCCGCCGGAGAGTCCGTGGGAGTAGGATGAGAGAGAGTGTCCGCCGAATCCTCCTGATGAACCACCGAAGTCACCACCGGCTCCTCCAGCTCCACCAGCTCCGCCAAGACCTCCTTGATTTATGATAACTGGCACTTGGGTTTCTACGAACACTGGACGTGGGACCGCGACTGGGACTGGTCTGCGTACTTCGACTGGGTACGGCCTTGGGACTGGTACTTCGACTCTCTGGATGACTGGTACTCGGACTGGTACTCTCACGGTGTATGGGACTGGTCTGTTGACTTGTACTGGCACTGGTCGTTCGACGGTAACGGTGTATGGACGAGGTACTTCGACTGTGTATGGTCTTGCGACTGGTACTCTGACGGGGACAGGGACACGCCTTTCGACTGTCACTGGGTAGGGCTGAGGAACTGGGACGGTCACTGTGTTAGTGATGACTTGGCCAGATCCTTCTGATAATCCGCCATCAGAAAATCCACCGCCAGAGTATCCTCCTTGAGAATAATCTCCTTGAGAGAATCCTCCTTGAGAATAGCCACCGCCGCCGCTCGAGCCAAAGTGATCGTGACCGATGTCGATTAGTCCTCGTTTCTGCTGTTGCTTCTCCGAAGGAGCAGCAGAAGATACAGCCAATAGAGCTACTAATCCGAAACAGATCTAAAATAAAATTAATTAATGAATTAAATTTATTATATCGATTCAAAAACATAAAATATATTGTATTACTTACCATTCGTGCCATTTTGGTTTGTGTGAAGAGACTGCTGCTGTCTGTAAGCGACTGATGCTGAAACTTGCTACTGCCACACTATTTATACTCGAGTGAGTGGTGATTTTACTTAATTTGTTAATTGTGCATTTCCATAAATGCAATTATTTTTCGGGCACTGATGAAGACGATGCACGGAAATGAATGAATTTGGACATTTTTTGCAAATCTCGAAGCGGATCAAACACCAAATTAAAATTCCGACCATTACGTTAATATTGCACAGCCGAATTAATTTGACTCGGCAGATTTAATTTATGGCTTTAAATTTTGCACACGATAAACACTGTAAGATTTTAGATTTAGATTTATAAAAAAAATATTATCCGAACCAAAGATCCGATTTTTTCAATACCAAAAAAAATTCTGTCGTTGAATGATTTTATGAATAAATATCTGAACCAAAAAAATAAAATATTGCGTAAATTAATTATATTATAATATTAAAATTAATTAGTATTATTATAAATATTATCTAATAATAGGAAGATATACTTTAAATTTTGATACATTGACTTGAAAAAATCATTCGCAAAGATCATTTAAGTCTTTAAATTTCAGAGATCATGTGAGTGTAAATTTAACCAAAAACATACTGAACAAAAGTCTAATTTGTTATATTTTATAATAAACAATATTATTTATTATAATTTAATTTTGTTATTGTCGCTTTTATCCTGTAACCGATTATTTAGAAAATCTATTATTTAAAATAAAACTTCCGAATAATAAGTAAATAAATGGCCATTTAAATATTATACATATTATTAGGTTGATAAACTTTTAAAATTTGTTTTATTTTATCATAAACTTTTTTTTTATGTAAAACTCATTAATAAATAAATAATGATTCGGCCAAAAATATAATCTAAAGATAATTGAAAATTCCCTAATCGGACAAGCTAATAAACTTTGCGATCTTTTACTCCATTTGGTGACGTTCAATTACAAGTTTTTCTTATCTTGACATACAATATATATTTTATGTTCATATAGAAAATTTCGTCACTAGTTAGGTAATAAATAATTATATTGTTCATGATTTTAATATGTATATAAATGGATCCTCTGCAAAAGTACTTCTCAAAAAGTAAAAAATAAACGAATGAAAGATGGGGATTTAAAAAATCGGGTTAAGAAAACCTGCAAAATGTAATTTCACTGTCTTGAAAACTCTAATGTAAAGTGGAAAATCTTAAATCAAACTCTTCTGGGTTTCAGACAATGTATAACGTAAAGTGAGGCATTAAAAATATTAATTTTGTGCTAAAATAAACAAAAATATAACAAATAATTAGTTTATTTCAGTTATTTTAAATATTCTAATAGATTTTTGTAATAATAAATAAAAATTGTTATTTGATTGTAATTTATGTTTAATTGTTATTGTACATGATATTTTTAAAAAATACAAATTTATTGTACAGCCACTCTTCGACTTTTAAAAAACGCTAAAGTTACAAAAACAGGCAATAAGGATATTGCATGTTACATTTTCATGTATGAAGAACAGAACAATGCTAAAGGACAATTAATACTAGACCGATACTTTAAGCAGTTCGTCTATAAATATATGTATGTAGATTCTGTTATATGCAATATGTGAAATAAATAATATTTTTTGAGTGTATCTATATAGATCCAATTTATTTTATTATATAATTATTCCTTCCTTAATTATTCGAGGACTTACTGATTATGTATTAACAATTTTATGCAACGATTGATATTAATTTTTGCATAAATGTGATTTTGGTTATTAACAATTCATTTTAAGTTTTGATTAATGTTTTTTTTATAAAGTTGGGATCATCAACGAAACGAAAATCTATCATGTAATATAAAATATCTAAATAATATTTAAATAAACGGTCATTTATGAGTTTATTCATTTAAAATTGTTAATTTTAAAATAAAGACTTTATATGTACATAAAATGCATACTAAAAAATAACTGTAATTATATTGTAAAAAAATAATTTAATTAATTATTCTAACATTAGTAATATATTTCGTACATTTGATATGATATGTAAATATATTCGAGATCTTCGACCCGATTTTATATGTTGATGCATTTGAATCATTTCTTAGGATCACTAAAGACAAAATATCTCTATTATCTGAAGTGCTACTCTGATTTTCATCAATTATTATTAATTTACGCATTTTTTCAGCATAAATATATACATATTACATGAGGTAAGTATGCCTTATCACAATAATTAATGTTGTTTAAGATCGATAAACTTTTTAAATAATTTATTGTCCTATAAAATTATGTTTTAATATAAAACACATTGTAAAAAATGTTTTTTTTCATGAATCATATCAATATCTTAAGCTTATATACATATAAGCCACTAAACAATTCGCGTGCATGTTCTTTCAGCAGTTTGTACCGTTTACGAGCGTCGGCGTCGGCGGGCCCAGTAATCGTGAATCGAGGTAAAGTGTCTGTTTCCCCAGAAGGACTATCCGAGAAAAGGTTTCCCGCCATTTTGGTAAAACACGACGTATTATTTATTGACGCATCCGAGGCCGAGTCCGACCACACGTGCGCATCCAGGGTCGGATTTAATTAAAACAAACGCGGGCCGCAATTCTGACATAGTTGCGGGCCCGTAACAATCTTTACGGACAATAAACTTGCGGCCAACGACCCGCCGCCCTGGGACAAGAAGAGGAAGCCCTCCTTCTTTTACTTCCATTTTTTTTAATTCAAATTTATGATGGCATGAAGTTGCCCGGCACCAGGAATGCGCTTCCGACTTTTTACTCGCACGTGGAACATCAAACTGCAGCGCGGTGGAGCGGTTTAGAGATGAGTGTAAAAATTTTCCGTCGCGTGAAAATATATAAAAAGCAAAGGCGAATAGCGCATTCGTGTCGTTACGAAACTATTCCTAATATTTAATATTTAATAAATAAAAAAAGTTATTACTTATGTAGATGCCATGAAACTTGTTTAATTAAATTGAGACAGTTTCATCTGCGAACTGCACGCATATTGAGAACTTTATCCGGCGACATGAAAGCTCCCCGTACCTGATATAGCTGAGATGGGATAGCTTCGGTAGCATATTTCGCAAGTTTATATGTATGTACCTTACCATCTCCTGTTACAATCCTCCTACTGTACGGTGTGTTGAGCTCTCAAGTGATGTCGCATATATTACATACATCACGCTATCCTGGACAATGTGAAACGAATATTTTATTACACGGGAAAATTTTAAATTAATTAAATCCTATTCTACAACCCTATCGTATACGTGCGATTATACTACCGGTGAGGGATTTGTATGGGAAGAGGGAGCGTACAGTGGTTCGATGATAATGAAATTGTGAATGATATATAAACCAGTACATTTTATTATGTATCGAATAATTTTCACATTTCTGAGCAGAAACCACATAAATCTTAATGATTAAAGCTTTGATATATTGCGATTAAAATTAATTTAGATTTTAATTAATTAATGACAGTAGACCATGGTGCCGAAGCGGAAACGGGTTATGTGCGGTATGTAGCAGTCGCGATTACCTTCAAAGCGCACAACCCTTCGAAATTATTCACAAAAACCATAAAGATAAACTTTTTGAACATAAGGCTTTGTTGGTATTTCAAATGAAGCGAATGTCGGAGACCTCATCAGACGTTTTGCATAATACACGACAATTTTATGTGCCGGAATAAAGGCTTTATTCCTCTTTCAAATTCGCATAATGAGGTGGCGTAAAAGTCAGCTTTTTTTCAGCCGGCTCCCTTCAAATGATGGCCGCCGAACTTTGTTCACTTTGTACGTTTTAAAGTGAGTTTCACATTATAAAACATAAAAAAGAGAATCGCTCTAAAATTTAAAACCATTTTGAAATGCGATATGACTTTCATTACGTGAAATTTCACCACTGGAACTAATATTCTTTTTTTACTTTTTAAAGAATTATTTAAATTGCGTAATATATTATTAATTATTAGGCTGATAGCCTTTTGCGAATAAAAATACGTTTAAAGGTGATTATTTACTTTGATGAGTATTTAATCGACGTGATAACGTAACCACCATATTATTTTTAACATATTTTTAAAATAAAAAAAATACTCACTATATAGATATGTTTATATAACAATTTGTTTTAAATCGGACTATGGAAAATATAAACTTTTGTCATTCTTAATTATTTATCGAGAATTTGATTCCATCAAGGTTAAGTAAGACATAAATCCACGCTTAACAATAAATTAAATTTACGATACGAAATTATTACAATAATGTTTACTTTATCTAAGGAAAAAAATATAACAAATGGCATATGTAAAAATAATGGATATATTTATTCTATCCCTAACATAATACTATGCTAATTAATTACATTTGAATGTTTTTCAGGGGTTTTGTTCAATGAAAATAAAATAATCCAATAGAACAAGGTCTATTGCAAGTATTTCTAAATGGTGATTGGGATTTCGAATTTCACATGGCTCTTTCTATGTTTCTAACTTTCTACATATTCTGCATTTGTTTTCATATAATAGAAACACTGAAAGATTATGGAAATCGATGAGAGAAATTCGGATGTTAAAAATGAAAATGGCAATGATATATCTAAATTCTACAATAAACAATGTTTCTGTATTTGTTTTTAACAGATATAACAATGAAATTAAATAAATTATATCAGAACCTACAAAGTAAACCGATGTTATGGAAATATAAATGTTTACGTATAAAAATTTATCTGAAAAACAATATTATAGATTCCAATAAACCATTTATAAAATGCATGATGGAAGGGAACGAAATACACGGAGTTTTCAATTAACGACATTTTCATATCCACAATATTTTATTTTAAATAAAAAAATATTAAATTTATAAAAACGTCAACTCAACTGCAATCTGCAACGTTTAAATTCTTAGTTTATAATAAAAAGCAAATATTTTTTTACAAAGCAATAAATTTTTTTGATAAAAATCGATATATTATTATTAGTTTTTAAAATATTAATACGTGTGATTCATTGAATGATTTTAGCTGGACCCCTGTTCTATTGAATATGAACGATATTATAGAAGAATCTTTTAATTAAGTGTCTTTACAACAATCATGTGCACATATTTCTCCCCTTATTTTTATCGGGATATAGTTTATACAGCATTTAAACTGTGGGCCATGTAGATAAAAGTTTTATGATAGTACTTATTAAATGGTTGACGGAGTATCTGAATTAATCAGAGATTTTTATTAGTCATTATCGAGATTTTAGGGAGGTTTTGATTTAAGTGCTTATATTTTGGCTGATGTGGCTGAAACCTTGACAAAATATACGACGCCTGACGTGTTTTAAGTTCCATCTAAATTATTATTAAATATAATATCAATAATTAATAATGCCTTTTATATAATCCAAAATAATATAATAATTACTGAATATAAAAAAAAAATTTAAATTAATCAGCATACTCGGCGTAATGCAATGTTAATTTCGCAATATTTATTCAAATTAATTAAGCCAGTGGACACACTGTTTTTTTGTCGTTTCGCAAAAAAATGCGTACAAAAACGTGCGCGATGTCCAGACGGGACGCGGCCGACGCGTGCTGGCAAAAAGCGTCGCGACGCTTTTTGCCGCCGACGAGATAAGGTGAGCGGGCCAGTTCTGTCGGTGGCCCTGGTCCGCCGAAGCCTATCAGTTATTTTGATAAGGGTTTATCGTTTTTTTCCGGACCGGGGATAAAACGTATCACTGTATACCCTTTTACCGAGAAAATTTTCTATACATTAGACCGCCATATCTCACCGTAACATGAGATAATGCCGGATACTGTGGTCCTGTTGAAAAACGACCGCCTAAATTATTTATCATGCGAGCGTATACAATAAATATTTTATGCACGGACGGGTCCATCACATGCAAATTGATATTTCGTCAAGATACTGCACTGAGTTTCTAAAACTGAAGAAATAAAATACAGAACAGTTTATAAACATCTAGCTTGATTCGTTTAAGTATAGACATACAACCGTGCTACGTCATACGATATGAAATCAAGTAAGACCCTTAATCAAGCAATAAAGATATATATCTCAGGTGCTATATTTAAATAAATCAGGTGAAAAAATCAAATGACTATCCGAGGCTGAATTATGGTCATAATTAAAAAAAAATATTATATAAAATGTCAATTGCTCACTAATTTACTCAACTCATTAACCTATATAAAAGTCATTGAGATTAATGATGAAAGTAAGTACTAATTGATGCTTGTAAAGGGACATTTAATAATGGATATACATAAGGTTTTAAAATAAATATATTTTGCAATATAACGCCAATTAGAAGATAATGGAATTAATTAAGGTCATTAAAACAGAGGTCTCCGGTGCTCGGGTAGCGGCAATCGAACTGTTCGATACTAATTAGTAGTGACGTGTAGGAGTTGATGTCGGCGCACACGTACGTACGTCCTCCACTCGGTTATTTATGACTTTCTCCATTACTTTCTTATCGTACTGAAAACAATTTTGTGAATACCGATGCAAAAGCCATTATTCAGACTAAGTCCCCGGCCGTACAGCTACACCCGTCCCGGTATCGGGGAATTTTACAATTTGCATTAATTAAATTTTGTTTACGCCTTTGCACCCAGTGCAAACAACTCGCCGAGGGATCATCGGGGAAGGTTTCTTTTGTCTCGACCGCAATGGAAAGACGAATTAGGCAAAGTTATTGCTGGAAGATGACGTGGGAAATGTCGTCTGTGTGACGGGCGATTTATGTCGCCGAATTAATTGCACTCCATTGTGGTGGCTCGGCTTCCGTCGGGCGCATTTTGCACGGGTTGTGAAAACGAGCGCTTTGATATATACGAGGTGGATTTAAAGACGTGGTACTGAGAGATGGAAAAAAATGTTTCAGCTGAAATAATTAATTTTAACATTTTAGCGATGAAAATTTAAGTTATATTTCCTTATTATATTTTAAGAAATTGATAAATAGCATTGTATTTGAATTTAGATGTTCTCCGGTCTCCAGAAGTAAAGGGTTTCAGTCTATAAATACACCTGTCCCTCGATTAACGCGGTAGATACGTTCGACGAAAAACCGCGTTAACGAAAACCGCGTTAAAAAAGACATAGAGTTCATACAAAAATGGGGATACGTTCCAGGACGTAAAACTGCGTAAAAAAAAATGTATGGAGCTCAAATAAGATGTGGGATAATAACTCCCAAAAAAAAAACGCGTAAAAATAATCTATAATCTACAACAAAAAAATATATGATTGAAATGAAAATGTTCACATATACCTACAACATAATTTTTATTAACAAACAAGTAGGAGGAATTATAAATGTTTCGTAATAAGTTCACACACATCATAAAACATTTTATTTTATCTGAAATTAGCTGTCTTCTAATGCAACTATTTTTTTCTTCTTTTATTATTGGTCTAAAGTCACTATCATTATCAGTAGAAATATTTCTAGAACATTGATCTGCATAGCTGAACGCCCTTGATAACTGGTGTTAGAAAATCGGTAACTAACAGTCTGTCTTTTATTTTTAGTCATTTCCTTTAAGAATTTCTTCGTATGGAAAATAAGCCATTTTTATTTCTCGTTAAATTTTGAAGCCTGTCTAACATTAGGGTCGATATTTATCAAATTTCATATTTTCCAATTTTATAGCCAATTGATAACGGGGTCTGTTACATTTGTAGTAGCAAATAAATTAGGTCTTTCCTGATTCAGGACTTACTTTATAGATATGCCTTTGAATTCCTGAGATACTTTTCGACGCGCGAAGAAAAAAAAACTGTTTTTGTAAAACCCGCGTTAGATTAAAACCGCGTTAAAAAAAACCGCGTTAATAGAGGGACAGGTGTACATATTATTTTTCACAAAAAAATAATATAATGGGTATTTTTTTTTGGTATGAGGCAAATTCTTTTTCTTCTTGCAATGAGAAAGATTTTTATTAACCAGTGTTATGACTTGCAGGTAACATGCATATTATTTCGAAAATGCAAGTTACTCGCGTCTTAGCTAAGTTAGTAGTCTGATTGGTGTCCGACGAAAACTATGAATTCAGGGAATTCTTCATAACACTCACCAGGGGGTGAATGTAAGAGGAAGAGACCCACTACCTCAGTATATTTTATAAAATTATTTATGCAGGTAGTTTGACGGATTGGAATTAATTATTTAAGGCCATCTATCCTACGTTCAATAAATAATTATAAAGCTAATAATATAAATTTCAATCCACCCGAAATAATATTAAAAAAAACCCCCAGTGTCGTGGTTTGACACTTAAACGTAAACGTTATCGAATCTTTATCAAATCGCTTTGGAATTTTTATATTATGTCATTTATCCATCGTAGTAAAAGAATGTACTTTTAAGAAAGTTTGCTTGAATGATTTTTTTATTGAAATATTTTTATTACATTATAATTCGGATGGTGGAGGAAGTCGGGAATAAAGTTTAATAAAAGAAGTTTATTTATTTTTCATCTAATTTCATAAACTCATTTATGTCATAAATAATTTCAACCGATTGATTTATATTAGATACATTTGAAAGATTGTGAAGAAACCCTTTAATAAAACCAATTAAATAATAAATTTTGGGTTCATTTCGTATATCTGTAAGATATTTCACAAAAAAACATAAAAGTGTAATATATTTTTTATTTTGAAATAAAAGGATTCCAAAATGTCCCTAGCTGACTAGTATTCTAAGGTATGAACAGGGGCGGCTTGTCTATATACACTGCGGAGCCGCAGTACTTCTAAGGAAATTGAGTAAAAACTATTACTTTTATTAAAATCATAAGATTTAAATGTATATTTTTTTAATACTTTAGGTTAATTATTTTATATAGTGGTTTTATCTATATATTTTTCAATTTTAGCCAAATTACTAGTTTGAATTCTGGAGAGCAATAATTATTTAATTTTTGTGATATATTGTACTAAAATAAAAAATGGATTTATAATGGTTTGCGTAAGATTTGGAAGAAAGACCTATAAAAATTCCCTTGACAATATTCGGATATCGGCAATACAGATGAACCATAGAACATCATTCATTTATCTCAGTAGTATTTTTTGTCTAGTTTGTCTGTCTGTTTTGTTAAAATCAGTAAAGTTGAGCTAAAATAAAGGATATTTTAAGGATTTGGATGAAAATATTAGAGATAATTTCGTTTTTATAAAGAAATTCAAAATATTTACTAAAATGAGTTTTAGATATATATTGAGAAAAGACATTTTAATGAGAATTAAATAAGTTGTTGGTTTGTAGAATGTTAGAAAATTATACTATAGAAAATATCTATTACAAAATTCGATATTTCGCGCAAAATTGTTAAATTATTATTAACGACCAATATTTCCATTATTTTAATTATATACACATGTATAAATTAAAAGATAACCATTATAAGTAATAAAAGTTATAGTTTTAATTTAAAAAAAAAATACAAAATGTGTTAAATTTTCATTTATTTGTTTGGTACTTTTGTTTGGTACTGTTGCTTAATTGTGATTTTTTATGGAAACTTTTATAAATGAAAGCTATTATTATATTATCATTTAAAAGTATCATAGTATCATATTTTTTTATATTAATATGTATCACATTTTTGATATTTGCGAAAAATACCATTATGGGTTTTATCATTTCAGCATATTTTTTTTTTTAGGAAAGTGGAAAGTCGACACTATTAGTATTCAATAATTAATCTCTTTTTTGTTGTTTATAGATCTGAACCGATTTAGTACGAAGCCATTTAATTTAATGAGAAACGTGTATTGGCCCAATTTATTTTAGTATATACCAAAATTATGTAAATATTGCGTTTCATGTAAATCGCATTTGTAATCAATTGACCGTTTACATTGCCCAACGACCATACACTAAAAGTAAATGCGTAGACAAAATTTAAAGAAAAAATGTTCATATTCCTTTATTTCACATTACTATGAGAATTTTTATGTAATGTGCGCAATCAGCACAACATTCTGGGGCCTATGATAAAAATTGTATATAATTTTTGGCAATTTATACGAAATAGCAAAGCTCAATTTTTTTTCGCCAACGTGTCACGTAATCAGCAACTGGAATGTACCGAGATTTTTTCCCATTCTAGATTAAAAAGCAAAAGTTAAACGAGACTCGAAAAGAAAATTTGATAAAAATAATCAAAGCTCGATCGCGCGTAAAATCCGCAGATTGAAAATCATCAGACTATGAAAATTTTCGCGATGGAAATCGGCGGGAGGATGCCTTTAAAAATCTGCATATTAAAATATGTACATTTTTAAATCTAGCGATCGAATATCAATAATGTACATATTGACATAGCTCATGTAAATTAATACTGTCGGGTTCAATTCGCAAAGTCGCAACCTTCGAATACGTTTCGGTTTGGCGCCGCAATTATTTCTGCGAAACAAAAAGGAAATTTTTGCAGTCGCGCACAAAAAATATAATTTTAAATATTCACGGCGGTTTTTAATTTCGCTCTAGTCTCCTTTTTTATTATTTTTTTATGTGCAGAGTCCTAAATTTGAAATTGCCCTTAAAAGTGCTGTATCGGCGCAAAGCACCCCGAGAGCATAAAGGTCAGGCCCGCGGAGCAGTTTACTTTTCTCGTATGCTCCGGTGACATACTTTAGTGGTACTTGAGTTTGGGTAAATATATTCCTTGTTTATTTGCTCCGATTAAATATGAATCCACCTATGACCTCGTAAGGACGGAATGAAAATGGCTCGAGATGGTGAGGCATGTCTGAAATTTGTTATTCACGAGGGTGTGTTTAGCCATGCAAATTTTATTTGTCATTTGTCGAAGGCACGACAATGTGTTTGTAGGGATGGCAAAAGAAATAATTAAAATATTCACTAGTTGTGCTAGGAGCGGTATCCAAAATGTATAATCTAAAAATTAAATACTTTTAATATCAAAAAATAATTAATGATGAATAAAGTAGAAACATCGGTTATAGTATTTTTATTTTTAAGAGATATATTTAATAATCATGTTCATATTTTGACTTTTTATGAAATGGATTTCTCTAAGCATAAGCATATACATAATAATAATTGCAGCGGGACATCGCCGTGTACGCTTGTCATTTACGCGTCATATCGATTAGTTAAAAAATCCAAAATATCGACCAAATTATGAAGCATATCATGAAAAACTATTTTTATTCTTAGAATTATCCAATTTTAAAAAAAAGTCAAGATATTGATGAAAAATTCATGATTATCTTGACTTGAAATGCTTGGGTTCTATTTTTCATTATGAATAGATCCCCTTCCGACGACGGGGTTGTTTTTGAGTCGCCGTGACGGATCTGTTAAAAAAATATTTTATATATAAAATAATCATAAATAATTAGCAAAGTAAAAAATTAAACATTGAGTTTATATTTAAGAAAGGTGTGGCTGTCTCTACAGCTTCTTTGGAATATGATAATGTTTATATTGGTCTCTCACAATTAAGTTTTGCCACATTAATGAGCAAATATATATATATATAAGTATACTATTACGCAGATTAGGCTTAGATTGGGAACGTCTTAATTCTAATTCAACAAAATTTTGATCTAAAATTTCCATTTTGTAAGAATAGCTGATCTCAGTTAATTTGACTAAAATATGCGATTTTATTATGAAATATTTTTGACATGTGTTTGAAATTACTTTCGCTAATTCCACTTTTATTTTCTTATTGAATACCATAATTTCGGACAGAGCTAGTAATATTCATACTAATGACAACAACAAAAAATAATTAAAAATCACATTATTTCTGACACTCCTAGAAGATCTTAAAATAAATAAACTATTTTTGATTATTTATGATATATTTAAAAAAAAAAATAGGAATTTTCACCGGTCCACTAACATATTTTATTTGAAAATACATGCCTTATAAATAAATGCGTGATTTTGATTATGCTTTTAGTGTATTATTTTCTAGAACCATCTAGAACGCTCTCGCCAGTAATATCATCGTCTTAAAATTCAGCATAATAAATTTAAACCATTCAATATCAACACTAATGTGTGATATTGTTGATAAAGCCGTAAATTCTGAGAGTAAAAATAAAATTGGAGTTAATCCTTTCAATTCAGTAGAATCGATAAATTGGCTTATATAGAATTGTCAAAAACTCCTTGAGCATATATAAATACTATAGATTCATACTTGCGCATTAATATAAAAAAACATTGAAAAATCGATTTTCCTGGCTGTTTTTCCGACCAAAATCTACATTTACACAATTAATAACTGGAAAAGTCCAATATTATGAGCACCATCTTGAAATTTAATTGAAAATTAGTGATTTACTATAATCTTTTATTAAATAAATAATGATTAGGTTATGAAGATCTGGAGAAATATTATTTCATGTAATCTCTGGGATAATTCGAATATTTTGAATGAAAATGTATACAGTTAGAGAGTGTCTTCATCGCTTTGCACACCTTGTCAAAATAAAGCCTATATTAATGTAGAAGTCGCAAGAAAGTAATTTTGAAAATTTGATACAGTTCCTTTATTTTGGTAGTTTTTTTTATATACACACTAGGATTTTATGAGGCCAATTCAATTATGGCATTTTCCGCCGTGGTCAACTGAGGGCGACAGGGGAGGGGGCAGTGTGATGGTGGTTTTAGGCGGGGGGACCATAGGATTTTCTTGAATAGCTTTCGTGTACGAGCGAGGGCGCAGTCGATAACATTTATCAAATCAAACCACAGGGCCGGTTAAATTTTACGACAATTTTTATTCCGTACGGTGGCGTGTCGACCTCGCAGGGTTATAACGACAAAATAAAAATAAATGAAACACGCACGATCGTAGTGTGTGTATGACGGAATGGGGATGGGAGATAGTGCGCGTGCGCATGCGCGCTGCAAGTCCTTATCCCGTGTTTACGGCTCTTCCGGTAAGCCAAACATCTTTCCCTCCTCTTCCAACCCCCCCTCCGGGACATTTGTTTCCCGGGAGCAATGGGGCTTATCGGTGCGCAGGGGGCACAGTGACACGTCACATTATTAAATATAAAAGTGGGATTACACCGCGCATTTCCAGACTTATATCCCCGGGAAACTGTACAAATGGAAAAGATTTCCCATCCCTGACAATGAAATGCTGGGGCAAAGAGGCGAGGATTGCTGTAAAATAATAGTCCTGTCGAGATATTTATGAAAAATATTTTTAGTTTAAAACTTTCTTTCTCTTTCCACGCCTGGTCGCCAACGGACATTGTCTATTCCGTTGGCTGTCTTTATTAATACTCCTAGACCACTAACGTTGTAGTTTTAGCTAGGACATATTTAATCTTCTGTTCTGAAGAGTTGCTAGAAATGGACTTCCATATACTGTCCCAAGAAAATTATTAAAATTATTACAATTAAAGTTTGTTTGTAATGTGGAACAAAATAATTGAATTGTGCTGTGTATAACATTATTTTTTTAAATAATAATATTTGTTTCGAATTCTAAAACTAATTTAAATTCCCCGTTTATATAACACTTCACAATATTACCTGTCTATTGATATACAAATATTGGCAATGGTCAATATTTCACGATAACTTTCTGATATTTCCCTGGTGACATTACTTTCAATACGTGATACTTTATAAAATAGTTCGCCATCATTTATTTCAAAGTTTCAGCGACTGAAAATTAATATACTTCGTCTCACGAGATGCCAAGTAAAGTATTTTTATTCCTGGAAATTATATAAATGTTTCTATTTAGATAAAAATGCTGTCTTAGTTACCAAAAATATGAATTTTCATTAGCCTTTAGCTAACGTAAAAAAGTTTATAATGTTTCGCAGTTTTTAAAATAAAGGATTAAGCGTACATTAAAAAAATTTAAACGAAATGACTCATTAAAATAATAAATATAAATATATGTTCATATAAAAATAGTACACAAATACGTAAATTAGGTGTTTGATATCTGGAAACAATAAATCTATATTGATTAAAGTTACATTTTTACTTACTACATAAGTATTTATAAAAAAGAGTAATGCGCCAGTATAGGTTTTTGAATTTTTTTAAAAATATTTGCATAATACTGTTGTTTTTCCCTGAAAGGCAAGAGAGCAGAATCGACCAAGCCCTTTGTATCGCATTTGGGTGAATGGGTAATTTCCATTTTTGCTCGAGGCATCCAGCATTTGCATCAGAAAGTGTGTTTCGTCATCGGTTATCATTAATTTATTTCGTCTTTGAAAAGACGAGCCCTTTTTTCTTATGCATGTATACATCAGAAGAAAAATTCTCGCCTGAAATGCTAAAGACGAACGATTATCTCCTTTTATTTTCAATAGATGAAAAATGCGATGGGATTAAGCACACCATCCGTAACAATAATATTATTAAAATAAAAAAGAGTTATTCATTCAGAGATCTTCTGCTTTTTTTAAATCCGCAGAGACATATTTATCAAACGATGTTTAATTATTTTTTAAATATTAATAGAGATACTGAGTTATAAAAAAAACTCATAAATAATTACAAACGTATCTAAAATAATACAAATTGCTAAAGTCTTTCTATACAGAATTATCACTTCAGAAAGTATTGATTTATTATAACAAGAAATATTAATGTTATTTAGTATTCGTAATTATTTTTAAAAATTATATTATTGGGTTATTGGAGATCTACTCTAAAATTTATTTAGCTGGAATTTATTCGAATTTACCCCCTTTTAGGGTTAGTGAATTTAATAAACGTAGGCAGCTGCAATAATTTGAGATTCGCAGGCTATATATTCCTAAATAAAACTTTCGGCTATCGATAGCAATAATTTGAGTCGCTAAAAATAATCTGTTCGGAAACAAAAGACGACCGAACTTGAAAAGGGTCGGCCGTTATTATTAGGGCCCGGCCTCGGCGAGCGCGCGCTTTTTTTTTTTAAAAACTTGTGCGAAACTGAATTTCGATATCGCACGAGAGAAAACCCATTAACATCATCTCCCGGAAAAATATTTCTCTTCAAAAAACAATTTAACGGTGATAAATTTGATCGTAAGGGTATTGTTTTACATCGTTATCGGCGTATCGGGTGGGAACCCTTTTTACCCGCGGCGGGGCCTTGGGTACTCGGGTACACTCTTTATTGTTTGAGGCCTGTCATCGCTCCGTGTCGACATCGGAAATAAACTTTTACAAGAAAAATAAAGACCCTGTCCCGGGGACTTTACTGTCAATTTGCCGCACGCCGATATCCAATTCGATTCGTATCATCAGCGGTATTTTTTATGATCCGACACTGCTAATTTGATCCAATGCCTGATATTTTAAGCCATTATTATCATTTGATATCGTAAACATAAAAATAAATTGTATTTATATTTAAAAGAAATCTAATTAAATTCAACTCCAAAGAGTTATTGATGAAAATTTGTACATTGATATACTAATCAACATAAGTCTTTCGTTGAGTCTAATGAAGCCACAACGATAAATTACTAAAACATTTATTGATGAATTAATTGAGAAAACCACAAGAAATCACAGCATGTTATTGAAACTAAATAATACGCAATTTATTATATGAGTATATTAACCTAGCCATACCGATGTGGTCTATTTGGGACCCTAAGTTTTTGACTTTTCTTGAATAACTCTTTTAATGTAAATAAAACATGTCACAAACTATTTGTATTTGATTAAAAAAGTCTAAAAAATAAATATTATAAATAATCATTGACCTTTATTGTCTGAATTTGCGAAAAAAAATTAAAACACCAATATTCGCTTCTGCTGTCAAGGGCTCAATGTATTTATCGCTCGCATCCGGTACAATGTGCCGAGTGCGAGTGAAACGTAAGATTATTACAAGTAAGTCATCCCATTTTCGGGTCATATTGATAAGTTAAAAAATCCAATATATTGACCAAATTATAAAGTATATAATTTTTTTTACTAATATGTATATATCATGATTAACTATTTTTATACTTGGAGTAATCCATTTAAAAAAAAAAAATACTAACCAACTGCTTTTAAACAAATGAAGATATTGATGAAGAATTCTTCAATATCTTGACTTAAAATGCTGGGGGTTCTTCGTGTTTAAATAATTTAATAGTGTTGGTTTTAATCTATATGAGACCCAAAAAAGTGAGAAAGTAGTGAATAAGGATGATGAGGTATTCTCTGTGATATTAGAAGATTTAATGGAAAAACGGACAAACACTTTGTTTTTAAGGCATTTAGTGACCGGAAAAGAAAATTAGACAAGAGAAGACGTCAATGACCTTCAAAGAGATAGGTGTCAAAATCTACCTCTCGAGCTGGTCAAACTGTAAAAGCGTGCTCTGTGGCTAAAGTGATATACATGAAACATAATCCCAATTTCCTTCCTTATTGTAAATTAATTACGAGATAATAATCCTGTATTCGAATGCATCAATAAGGTGAAAGAAACTTTTATTTATTTTATTCGATATTTAATTTAACTGTAACACGGAAAAGTTCGATTACATACATTAAATATGACTGAATATAAAATAAAGGAGTTTGATGGAAAACTAATTTTTAAACACCTATATATAGGGCTTATTTGACTTCCTCAGATTATCATTTATTTTAGATCTATGCAGTACTTTTAAGAGATTGAAGATGAAAAAGGCTTCAAGTAATACATTTTTTATTCAGCAATCTAATGATTATATAAAAAATACTATTGTCATGGATTGTAGGTAACATACTGATGGATACTCATATAAAGTTAGAGTAAAAGAACTCTCAATCTCATATTTATTAAAAAAAATCATAGAATCAATATCAACAACCCAGAAGATTAATCCCAAGGTTTACTAACACAGCTCAGTTGCGGTTAACTTATATAATTATAATTATGGATGTGTAGTATATAGTTTACCAGCTCACTGATTTTTTCCTTAAATAAATAAAATTGATCTAATTGATACAAGAGATGAGACTTACAATCCAACACATTTGAACGCCGTCACATCCCGTTATTTTTTTTTAACCTAAACTAAATAACATTAATTAATTAAATTAAATAAAATAATAAAAAATATAAATAAATGTACAAAGTCCTAATTAAATACACAGTAAAATGATTTAAAATATTTTTTAATTGTGTTATGCTGTATAATTTCGGAGGAAATGTCAATACAGCAAATAAAAGCTTGCGGGTACTAGAAAAAGTGACTTAATATTTTTTGCAATCTATGTAACCGTAAAATTCAATGCTTAAAAAGAATCAGATGACAATACATTATTTTTAACAAAATTGTAATGATTTTTTATTTACTTGAACAGACTTTGTTTTGCGAGCTTTCATCGCATACTTCAGTCGAAATGATAATAAATATCAGACTCATCTAAATCAGTTCTCCCAGCTTGGCTATGTTCCTATGAGCTCTATTCTACTGTTCATATTTTATAAATATATTGTATATGATAACTTGTGTTACACTACTATCACATTTGTTATTTAACTGTCAGACCTATCTCTGCATGTAGTCGCCAGGAGCTGTTCACTCCAAGAAGTCCATCTCCATGCACTACGCACTTCACAATAACCAAACATTTCATGGACTGAACCGAAAAAGACGTATACATTTTATTTACAAACAAATATATAACAGAAATGTATTATTTTATTAATTTTGTGATCAGCTACTTGATTGTTTGTTTTGTGCGTTGAAATCTAATCCTTTATTGTGTATAAATATTTTGACGAAAATTCAATGGATTATAAATAGTTGAACGTGAAATATCTTTATTTATGGGTATTTAAATATTAATAATTATTTATTTATCAGTAAATAAACATGTATTTTTAATAAATAGTGAAACATTTTTAATTTTAATTTATTTTAACATTGTTATGTGAATGAAAAACCCTTTCCAGATATATATAGCTTTAAAATAATTTACTTAGGATTTTTTTGAGATATCCACAGTAGTTCATATGTTTCGAGGGCTTTATTTGCTGAATTAGATTAGGATTTCAAAATGATTATCAATGTATATTTTAAATTATCATATCAATTAATTTGTTAAGAAAATAGTTGATAAATTGATATTTATAATATTAACATTATTTTAAGAATTATCACACATTGTTCTAATCGAATTAAATCAGACATAGGCTATTCTTCTTAACATATTTCAGATCATCGAGTAAAAAGTTGATGAAGATTGTGAATATCCCGAGTGCGAATATTTAATCAATGTTTTATTATGTAACTTTGCCTGTTTTATTCTTATTTGAAATATACGTAATATTATAAAATATTTTTTTGCTCTTATTCCCCTAAAATAACAATAAAATCTTTCATCTTAAAAGAGACGTCAGCTTTGTTACATCAAAGAGTGAAATTTTATCCACGAATGAAGCCATTGATTATAAATTTATAACAAAGTTTATCTATTATTTGAATTAAAAATATTTTATTTCACTTCAATAGATTGGTCATTCAGGTTATTTATAATTTCTTTTATTGCTGTTACAAAGAACTGTTATATTTTCTTTTAACTATTTATATTTTATTTTATTGTTTATATGAAGAATATGACAAAGCATTTGTGAAAGTTCTCTATTTATTGCGCGTGTTTCGATTCAACACGCAATTATGAATAAATGATTTTGATAAAAATATTATTTTCAATTTTTAGAACGTTATGAATAATTCATTTCCGATTAATCAATTTAATTAAAAAACATTACGTGAATTGTTTCAGATTAGGCGGGCCCGAATTACAACACCGCCGGCAGATATTACTTTCGGCGCCTATTCAGTACTTGTGCGAATAAACCACCGGGTGGATATAGACACCTACATCCGCCCCACACCACCCACAATCCACACCAGTGTCTTGGGTAAATAATTAAATTTAACCGTGCCTTACAATTCTATCAACACCCTGGCTGGCGGGGAGGGGCACGTGAGTCCTCATTGACTACCGCCGAATTACAAAGACGATAATAGACCCCGGGCCCGGAATGGAGGTTGCCAAATTAAATTAATTGATAATCGAAATCGGTGTTAACCGGCTTCGGCCCTGGCTGAATCGACTACGGTTGTTATTCTTGCCGAATGTATGGATGTGCCGGCGTATATGTGCCGTGTGTAGTTTATTCATTAGCACAATGCTATCTTGTTTCAGCAAGTGGTGAGCAAATATTGAAAGTTTCAGGCGTTGAATGTCTTTAACTTTTTCATAGAAAGCACCTACTCTTTTGTAGAATCTTTTCTAAAAAGTGCGATAGTGTCACAGCCATAAGATAGATGATCAGTAATATTGTTCCAGTATATCACTAAAGAACTGAATGATTTTCGCCTATTCATTTTGGTAATCTAAATTCGTGCCTCTCAAAGTTTGACACACTTATTGTACTCTCTTTATTATTTATACATTCAGCCTTCGTTTATCTTTCACTTTGATGGGTAAAATTAAATTGTGTACACTGTGACTGTCAAAAGGTTTCACGTGTTTTGTTGTTTCAATTGTGAATAAAAATGAAAAATACGGACTAAATTTTTGGCCAAAAACTACACTGTTATGATACCTCTTGAGACGATGAGAAAAACCATGAATGTTTTGTCAATATTAAATAGGTAAAGACAGAATTCGTCGCCATACTAAAAATTGCGTTAATGACAAATAAAATAGGTTTAATAATTTAAACTGTAATTCTTTTCCACTCATATTTTTTTGCCGTTCGAAATGTGAAATATAGATTTAAATTAACTAACTAAGATTAGGGATGTGATTTTATCATAATTCATAGACTTTTTTAATGGATTTTGGTTTTTACATGATATATTTTGAGCGTTGATGGATCACAGGGTTTAGTGGAGAGTTTCTTATTGATAATTTTCTTAAATTATTTGTATTATTAGTAATCATTCATCGTTGTGCAGATTGAAAAAGGATATAATTTTTAAATGAAAGATTTGCTGTTATTTTTAATGAGCTAGCTCAAACCATAGATTTTTTCTAACATAATGAGTTCGAGATATACTATAACTAAGTCGTGAATAATTAGTAATATTTTTTGTAATAGATAAATATTTTTTATTTTGTGGTATGGTTTAAAGTGATATCTGTGCCAAATTATGTCATATATGGGATCAAATTTCAGAAGTTACCGTGAGCTATGCGATGTCCCTTTCGCTCGTTGTGAATGAATCTCAACATGCAAAAGCTCTTCAGCTAAAAGTCAACAACAATTAACGTCGGCATAGGGACGACGAGGGGTCAGATCCCGGCCCCTAATAGCTTCATGGCGTGATATCTACCGAAAATTTAGAAAAATTGACCTATTTTTCCGAAAATAAAAACCTGGAAAATATCAAATTTCATCCGACCGTTGTCATATTACCGTCGACTTTCATTAATATTTAATTTGACCTTGGATCGAATAATTCAATAACGTTATATTTTAATACAGTGTGAGCGAAATTTCCGAAACAATATTGTGTATTGTTGGCATAAATCGCAATTTCGTTTTGACAGATTACGATCTTTCGATTTCCTTCCCTTCCTTCATTACTTTTGAACTACATCCCATTTACCAGCCCTTCGTTAAGCAAACCGAAGTTTACTCGATTGTGTTTATTTTGGAGCAATCCTTTGTGGGGATGATGATGGCACTCGAGGCTAAAACAACAACTGCAAATTATTAAAATCGTAATTAAACAAATCACGGGAAAAAACGTTTTATTAAAAGATGAGAGCTCGTATCATGTTCTCATTTGTTAGATAATAATTTCCAATTATACGTTAATTACATACCCTATAATAGTGTCTTAGAATTCTGGCGGTACCTAATCTTTTCTCCGGTCTTCACTAATCTCACCCCCACAATCCAATCTTCTTGTAGTCCCTTAAGATCCTCATTAGTGATAATGTTTAGCTATCACATGGCGACGATTCGTCTCTCTATATTGTTTCATATAAATTGTACGCCGAAATTCGCTTCACATCTACCATGTTACAAACTGATACGGAAAACATATTATTCCGCTTAAATTTAATAACGATTTTCGAATTAGGAGAATAATTAAATATTTAAGTTACACTTTATATTTTATGCGCATTGAATCAAATTTAAAGCTTTTCATAACTCGAACAAAAACAGTCTAAAGTGTTTATAAATTTTGGGCGAGATTTGAAACGGGTGTCTAATTGTTGCTTACATCTCCGAGAGTCATCAAACGTTGGCAGACAAATTAAATTTAAAATATTACACGCAAACGCTCTTTGTGACAAAGTCGCGCGGCATTAGGCAACTTTAAAAGCTTAGACATTGTTGGGCACAAAGTGCTCGGAAGAATGCGACATCTTCGGCCTTCTCGCTCGCCCCGGGCTTTAAGTGAAAATAGCTTATCAAAAGCCGCCTCACCTGGAAAATAATGAAGCAATTTGTCACGTGGAAAGTGCCACAATCAAGGAGCCCGCGGGCGGTCCAAAAGGCCATAAAAGCTCCGGGCGTCGCGGCGCTCGGTAAGTGAAAAGTTTCACGCGTCGATGTTGTCTTGACCCCGACGTTGAGCCGCGTGGCAAACAATCGTGAATCATGGCGATTACTATTGGATGCTTTTCTTTGTATATATTCATATATACAATCTATTGCTATAGCACAATTATAAATTGTGAAAGGAATTAAGTTTCGAAATGGACTGTTTTAATAACCTAGCAGTGGCAACGGGGTTTATTGGGTGCCCCAAGTTTTTGATTTTTCTCTAATAACTCTTTAAATATAAATAATGTCTCAAACTTTTTGTATTTATCTAAATTAACCAATGTTATGGCTCGTAAGTAACACGCATATTATTTCGAAAATGTAAGTTAACCTTGATTGAGCTAAGTTAGTAGTCGGATAGGTGTGGAATTCTTTATAATCAGGCCAGTAAGAGGAAAATACATAAGAGGGTAGTTTGGCGCATTAATGTAATGCCATATATTCTTGGTTGAATAAATAATTATAGAAAAAAAATATATATTAATTTAAATCTAACTGAAATAGTATTAAAATTAATATATATTTGGTTTGGTGGTATTACCACGGTGTCGTGGTTTAATTTATAAATATAAATGGAATAAAATAATAATCCTAGATATTAGTTGACTCTTATCATTACTTATAAGCAAAGGACTTATTATATATAACTATTTTCTTCACTTTTTCTAGATTCAAAAGTTTATCTTATAAGATTCGCTTATAAAAGATTGTAATCGGCTTAATATTTTATATAAGAAATGTATATCTTAATGTATGATGTTCAATAATTTAAGGTGGTAGAGCAGAAAATAAATAGTGGAGCAAGTGTTTTGTAGAAATTACGATATTTCGGAATCAGTAAGGATCTGACAAATATTCCACATCACAATAACAAGTGAGTAACACATGTTTTCTAATATCTGTGAAAAAATCGTCTGAAAAATAGAAATGGGTGTTAACAATAAGAGATTTGGAGTGCTTGAAACCGATTAGCGAACATTTTTAGTCTTTTAAAATAAAACATTTGCTATATTTTCAACTTTTTCCTTTGTATGACTTTATGAGACCTTATTCTCGGCGTTAAATAATATTAAAACTAACAAAATAACCGATGAATTGAGATATCACAATTAATCGTGATTGGCGACTTAGGTTATTTTGTGATGTCAATCACGCAATATTTTTTATGATAAATAATCTAATCATTTTACTGATTTAAATATTTCTCTAAAAAAACTTTATTAAACTAGCCATGCCGATGGGGTCAATTTGGGACCCTAAGTTTTTGATTTTTCTAAAATAACTTTTAATATAAATCCTACATGCAACAATATTCACTTCTGTAATCACAAACGTGGTATTTTTGTCGCTTGCATCCGGTTAGATGTGCCAAGTGCAAGTAAAACGTACTAGTGACATGTGTCGTGACTTTTATGCATTATATTGATTGGTTAAAATCTAAAATATCAACGAATTTATAAAGCATATAATGAATAACGATTTTGTTGTTTTCGAGCCGCCGTGACGAATCGATTAATTAATAATTATTTACCAATAAAACTATATTAAGTTAAATATAGTTATTTAAATTCTAAATTTACTGTCCTAACTAATCGGAATCGTGTTTCAGATAACCGTTATAAATTACTATACTCTACTTTATTCCTGTCATTTACGACAGTCAAAATTAGCAGCTGGCCCGATAAACTGGCGTCCCAATTAAGCGGAATCGACTGTATGTCTAGATGTGATACGGCAATCGAGTTAACCTATTTTCTGCCATGATCCCTATTTGGGGTATCCAACTTTTATTACACTACAGCTGGTAGTACTTGCTGAAATATTCAAACTGTTAAAACGCTCACGTTTAGAAGAGTTTATAGCAGTATTATTTTATAAAATAATCAATAATTCCTTTGTTAGATTGAAGTAATAAGTGCTAGAATTTATAATTTAGATGTAATTTATAAATAAAGAGTTCATGCATAAAAAGAGCAAAAAACTGGAAAGTAATGGGTTAGGTTAGATTTATTCCAAATTTAGACATATCGAACGCAAAAGGTTTTCTATCACTGCTATATAGGGACATCAGGCATATGATTTTCTTAATAATAATTTAAAAAAATGATTGTTTTGGATTCGAAGTCGTCATAGCTTATAAAATCAAATTATTTTTATTTTTATTTTTATTTTAGTTTATCTTATTCAAAAGAGGATAAGCAATTTTATGTAAAAAAATATTTAGAATGCGGCAAAGCATGTTAACATTTTATAGTTGCAATTTTATATATTCATTGCAGATGTTTTCTGGTCATACGAGTACAGTCATGTATAAGTATGCACATGCATTGAAATAGTTTTCCAACTATAAATATGTCAAAGAGTAAGTTCAGCCTGCAGTAACGCCCCATTTTCAACTTGTGTTTCAAACGGCAGTCAGTCTTTATTTGTACTTTTTGAATTTCCATTTAAAAGTTTAAGTTTGCCAGCGACAGCTCTATCGCGGAGGAAGTCAAACGTATCAACTCTTCAGAATCGCTTCATAAGTTGTAATCCATACACACAGTTTTACTCGGATAAGTAATAAAAAAAAATCTCATGAAGCGCTGAATTTGCACGGCGTTGTCGTAAAAATATAAACTTGTCGATGAAGCAGTATCTGAAAGCTATTAGAACGCCGTCCTCATTTACCTGGCCCTTAAAAAGTTGTCGGATCAATACGGCGTGGCGATGCGAAGGGCGTCGAAGGCCACCGCACATGTGGTGCTCGTAAAAACGTCCATTTCGGTGGTTCCGGAGGATCGGCGTCCTCGCTGCTCCGACGCAGCGTCGGACCTGTTGAGTGCGGCGTCGTAAACCGTACGTGAGCCAATCAGGGCGCGGCCCGTAAACCGCCCGCGGCACCAGCCATCCCCGACCAACCCCCACTCCCGTGATTTAGTGATCAAAGTTACGTCCGCAATCTTAATTCTGTCTTTCGGCAACTTAGTTAGCCCCGCGCCGCTCCTGTTTTATATTCAAATGGCGCCATTTTATGTTTCACCTCGGCTTAATTGGAATCTCGACTCAAATACGTGGGCTTATACGTGTTGCCAAATTGCCCCGTGGGCATAGATACAATTTTGTGAGATGGCACTCGTTCTTTCGTATTGCCGATGTGGATTAAATAAAAGAATTGCGAGAAAGTGGAGTATCGTGCAACGCCGAAAGTTACGAGATCACCGTGCGACGTCATACAGTATACATTTTTTTATAAATGTATTTTTTTACATATGTATTTATTTATTTGACTACGATGGATGGATAGCATAACATAAATATGACTATCAATCGACTTGGTAGATGACTACCAATCTATCAAGACGCTTACATCCTGGCCAGCATTATAAAGCACAATGAATTCATAGTTTTCGTCGAACACCTGTCTGAGTTCTTACTTAGATTAGTCGCGGTTAGCCTACATTATCAAAATAATACGCATATGATGATGATGATTTCGTATGGCTTTTACTTTGCCATTCTTCCCGTGATCATCGTTGTTAGGGTTTTCTCCTACATTTCAGAGAACGCTAAGAACAACATTAGTTGGTTACGTAATCCTAGTGCAGGTTGACCCACTGGCCTTACGGAGGGGACTCTTTGGACCGACAGACCGTCAAGGTACTATTCCGGCATTTGCCTTTGGATGGCTAGAGAGCCGAGTCAACCTAGCCCGCGATAGTCGCATCTCTACATCAATTACTGATGACAGAGATACTAAGTTTGTAATGAATATTTACTAGTGTTTCTACATACCTCTACGTGGTTAATTCTAAGTGTGCTTAAAGTCCTAAGCATGTTTACGAAGTGAGGGAGTTAATTTGTATGATAGCGGGATGTTATTCTCTTTGATGATGTTTTCAGTGATCATACTTGTGGCGACCACCTCCCCCGGCCATAGTTATCAGATGATAAAAAGATATTCAGAAATCGCGTGATATTTAAGGAACAATTATAATACGGTTGCAAATTCTTATGTGGGATTTTACTGTAAAAGCAAGATTGGTGATAGCTTTCTTTTGAAGGGCATCGAAATACATAGAGTTATTAACATGATATGAATTGGATAAAGGGGTGGGTTTAAGGATGGATATAAGCGTTTATAACAGGTGATTGTTTAAATCGACTTAGCTGGTCGCTGAGTTATCAGCGGCTGTTATGAGCAAGGTGCCGCGGGGCGGAGGGGGTAGACGAGCGGGGGGACACAAATTTATATCAATCGCGCCCGCGAGATTTTGCACAACACACTTTAGTCCGCGTATAGGACTACACTGAGAACAATGGTTTCTTTCGGTAGAAAGCCAGAGAAAAAGGATTTTAACTTGGATATTTAGATTGATTATTAATATTATTAAAAAGAACCTCCGGTTTCCAATCGAAGTACTGGTGGTCAAGTGGTTTTTGACTTCAGTCCTAATGCAAGTGTGCCCATGGTCCTGAAGAAAAAGATCAAGGTCTGGCAAAAATAAAGGGAATAGCAGAGTCTCCCAGTTTAACTCCTGATTTTTTTCTTGGGTCACTCTTGCTTTATAAAAGCGAGAGGTGAAAAATTATTCCCTTTCTAACTATCTAAACTAACTAAACAGTGGCCTTATAACCCTGGGGCGGGTCTTTGCCACCTGGAGACACCTCTATCTCAGTCATGATGTCATGACCGTAGACAGACGTTCTTCAGGTTATCTAGGCTCTTCGAATATGGGTCAGGTCGCCAGCCAAAGCCCGGAAATCGAGCTGTCACGCGCGGATTGTAACAATAATAATTAGACGAGGTTATGCCCAATTCGTATTTAATACACGGTCTGATCGGGTGCTACGGGCACCTCCTGTAGCACACACGTCACCGAATTGGCCTGGATAGCGGCCTGGCTCCTCATAGCTCCGTAGAATCTACGAAACTACGATTGTGCCCCAACCGCCATCGCCACCACGTCTAATACCGGCACGCGACAACACTCGACTCTAGTAAACAAAATTACAAAATTAGACGATAGATTTTTATTAATCAGTTAATCTTTTTATTTGCAGTAATCGTTTTACTGGGCTACCTTTTTCACTCCGTGCGTCAGAAGTATTGGTCCAAAAGTGTTTTTAGCATAATGAGTCTTATCGCGAATTCATCCATATGCAATATATAATATATATTTCTCGATAGTTCAGATCATTAATGTAAAAGGATCCATTCTTGTTCGAAGTATCATAATTTTCCAGGTATTCGCTTTGCTAATATTGATACCAGCAAATCGTAGCAATGTCTGAAATATCGTTTTAAATATTTAATTGGAAGATAACTACCGGATTCAATGAAAAGTATTGTGTATTTTATTTTTATTTCAGATTGCTTAAACATTTTAATTGCAATACTATTTATTATTAGACTATATCAAACCTTCACTTTACTCTTCCGCTATGGCCTCAAAATCTTTTCCATAAAAAAACAAATGAATTTTACTTCCTTTATTTAACTTTCAAAAATTAGGAACAAGATTCAAAACATGTATATACAGGGAAGTAACAACGAATTCATTACAAGTCTCTGTTTACTAAAAAAAGTGTTGAACATACATTATTCTGTAAGACGTTAAGAGATCTGTAGGCGTGGACTCATAGTGAGATACAGGAAGCTCTGAAGGTGACTCAACCTTTAGTAACTGGGATAAAGAAATAGAGAAGAGATAGTTATGGAACATTGGACGAAGATTGGTTACCAATGAAATGGAGTAGTGATGTTAGATACTTTTAGTCCATTAACGTATAATTATACCAAACTACCCAAACCCTAAAGGGCGTTGACAAAAATTATACTTATCTATTTAATTATTATATTTTCGCGGTTAAATTCGATTCGAAAATCATAAATTTCCAATACGATTACTTCAAATATGAATGTGTATCGTTTAATAAATTTCGATAAACAATAATGGCAATCCGTATGACCTTGAGCTTTATCTAAAACGTGAGATTAGGACAGAATCACAGTACACAAGTAATGGCCCAGATGTAGATCCCGTTCTTAGCTATTTAAAATCAAACTTATCTACTGATGCCCTGCGCTAAATTTCAATTTGACTCATCACGCGTGATCAGATACGCCGAGGCTCTGGAGGGCGAGCGCAGATCCCGAAGCCCGACCCTACCGCCCTACGCGCACTCGGGGGCGCCAAAGTGCGTAATGAAGCACATACGCAATTCCCGTCGTACACAAATATTGAGAGGCAAAGTTAAATCACACCAGTATGTTCATTTGTAACAGTTGAGGGCGCCATATAACTGGAAACTTTGTCTAAATCGCAAGGATACGACTGCGCTCGAAACAGTTGTAGCGGCTTTGGCGAGCCCTAAGCCTGTCCCTTTCCGCCCCCATCCCCATATACAGCCTCTTATCTGGGTCTTATCGACCCACCGTGTACGAGTGGGAGGCCAATGTGTCGGTTGAACCCACCCCACACCACCGCCAATATCAAAATTATCTTGTTTTGTTTCATCTACTGATGGAAATCGACGCCTAAGGACGTAGATACATTTTTTTATGATAGGCTCAATTGTTATTCTTACCTCTTATGATAAATATACTCAAATAGAGGAAATTTTAAACGAAATAATACTCATATTTAAATAATATTTTCCAAATACATGAAAATTTACAAATAAATGTAATTACACTTGGATCTGGTATAATACTTCTTTTCAAGATCTGTTGTAGATTTTTATTATCAGAAGGCCCCCGAGTATTATTGTAAATCTTTACATATATCATGATTTGGGCTTAGTACTTATGTAATTCCTTACACTTTGAACTTCCATCCATTGCAGGATAATTTTCTATAAAAAGTGTTTTGAATTACCTGCTAATTTCAATGTTTTTAATAATTGGAACACTACATATTTTAATTATGTATTAATTTATCAATTCTACCTAATGTTTTATTTTTTCACGTAATTAATAACCTAATTTTATTGCTTATAATGAAAAACATTTAGCTTCTTTGTTGCAATTGCTTTCTGAGTTATCAATACTGGTGGGTTCGTCTAACATTTCGACTAATTCTTCTTCGTTAAAGTATGATTGACTGATATTTTTTCAATATTTCGAATATCCAGATAATTAAATTCTTCTTTACTAATATCACGGAAAATATTATATGCCTTTTCGTATCAATCTTCTATTGGTGGTACAACATTTCTTCAGTGACTACTTCTGTGCAATTTTTTTTCCAATAAACATTTAAAAGTGGATTGTTTTATTTCAATGAAAGTTTCAGAAATAATTTTTACATAATTTCAAATATATTTTTATCAAAATTAAGGTTACTCAAACTTTTTCTGCAATGGAATTTTTCGTAAATCAGAAAATTTCAACAAAATAATTTTTAGGTTAGATATAATTGTAAAAATAACACTTATTATTTATTTGGTAATAATTAACATATCAAATAAAAATATGAATAAATAAAGTTTAACATTTTTAATAAATTGGTGCAGCTTCTTGTCTATGCAGACGATTATGCGTGGCCTTCAAGGATGCATACTAGCGAATAATGAGAGTGGCAATTGGCTTTGGACTAAGGATCAACGAGACCAGGTATGTTTAATACATGCCCATATTCCAAGGACGAATCCTTGTGGAAACATGAGAGTCGAAGAGTTGAGCTTCGAAGCCGTCCAGGAATTTACATATCTCGGCTCACTTATTACAAATAACAAGGAAACCGATTTGAAAATACGAAGAAGAACCTTACTGTAAAACCAGTGCTACTTTGGACTTCAAAAGCATCTACGCTCGAGATTCCTCTTAAGGATGACTAAAGTCAAGCTCTACATGACCCTAGTCAGGCCCGTCCTAACATACGGATCTGAAAGTTGAGCTTTGACAAAACAAGTCGAGCGACAACTGAATATCCTGGAGAGGAGAATTCGGAGACGAATATTTAGAACCGCATTCGACAACGGGGAATGGCGTATCTAAATTAACGAGGAGCTGTACCGATTATACAAGGATATAAGGGTCACAGCTTTCATCAGAGTGGCTAGACTCTGGTGAGCTGGTTACGTGTTAAGGATGTGGGACAGTCGGCCGCTGAAAAGGCTGATGGTTAACAAGCCTTCCTGTCCCCAAAGGAAAGGAAGACCAAGGCTGTGCTGATTGGACTATGTACAGAGAGACACTGCATCAGTTGTAATAAATATCTACTAGATATGTAAGATTTATTAAATATATGTTATTTTGTGCTTTTAAGAAGACCAATAACTCACTTTGAAGTTCGTAAAGTCGTATTAGTACTTTCCATCTAGATAGCTATCTCTCTTCAGTAATAAAAATGCTTTATGGTTACCAACCATTTCATCGGCCAAAATTTGAAATAATCTGGATTGAAGTGATCACGATTTTATATCACTCTCATGCTTTTATCCAAAACAATCTTTTCCTCGCCCGTAAATCTGACGAAACTTGTCATCCGGCCAAATAAATACAACTTACTCCACCTTTTTTGTGCCCACTGGTTGAGAAAAGATAGCCCTTAACCCTCGGAGATATGAATTTTACTTAATTTTGATTTCCGTATCTAAGTTATATAATATTTAAAATCTACGCTTGTGCATAAATACTTAATATTTAAACATAATATTTTTGTGTTAGTTTGATCTAAGCCCAAATAAGGCATATTATTTCATTTTCATTTATTATTTTGTCTAAGAGCTTTTAATATAAGCCCTGTTTGGCAAGCATATGTCATAATGCATCAACCGTATTGTATAAGGTGCGGGTGTATTATTATTATTCTGTTCAACGGATTTTTATTTTATCGATTTTAATTGTTATCAAAAGCTCTAACATATAATATCAAATTATTTAAATTACAACATAAAATATTTCAGCATAAATTGATGGCCTCCATTGAAATAATAATACGTTTAATATAAAATTAAATACATTCTATTAAACAACGATCGCTTTATCATTAAAATATGACGTTCAATTCATCGAAAATTTTAATAAAAAGTAATATTCGTGTACTCTATTTTTTTTCTTTCGGTTAAACTATATATATATATATATATTTTTTTTTATGAATTTCAGAATGAAATCATTGTATAAATCAAAACTTTATATAGATAAAATCGAGGATTTAGCTAAGAGGGTAAGCATTGCTACACTACATTCTGAAATTTACTTACAAATGACGGTGAAATTCGGAGAAAACCTCAGAAAAATATATTTCGAGCTATTTTCCGAGTACTGTTGCAGCCATCGTTGGTTTTTATGTCTGTGCAATATCATTCTTTATGTACATACACGTCATATTTATCTAATTTAAATGTCGAGTCTTATTTAATATTTTTTGTCCCGTCGTAAAACTTATCCGCAGTCGTTTGCCTCGCCCATCAAACGAGTATACTTATTTATGTTGTCCATCACGTTTAGCAGTTATGAGGGTTAACCCCATAACCGACGTCAGAATTCCGAGCAAACGTTCATCTGGTGTCATCTACCGGCCGCAGGGATGGAGCCAGGGCTCGATAAAAAGTTAGCCGGCGTCGCGACGCTCTGGACCCTAATGGGTCAAAAGGGAGGACTGCTCCTCCCGTGTCCTCGCTTATCTAGGCTAAATATGGGTCGGACCGATCCTACATAAACACCCTTCTATTTTTGACGTCATTCTCACCATATTGGAAATAGGGTAGCCTTAATCGAAACGTTCAATTTGTTTATATTATTAATAGAAAATTTAGAAGAAAAAAACTCAAAACCGTTTTTTATTAACACGTTCTGGTTGAAGGTGTTGTAACATTTAATATCTGTGAGAATTATGAAAGCCCCTATCCATTTTTTTCGATATTAATTTCCCCATAAAGTTTTGTACGCGATCTCATCGATACTACTTCGCCAAGTGCGGAACTTCGCATCCGTTGCCGTCGAGTTCCTCTTTCCATTCACCAACTGCTAACAGGTTACCGGACATGGAAACCTGATCACACAGTCAATACCTCTATTAGCTTTAAGCTCCGGATATATTATGTAATGAATCATATATTTTTTTGCTTAATTTTATTATAAAAAAATACATTGTTCAGGTATTATTGAGTTTTTATAGGAATTATATTAAAAATTAAATACGATTAATTATAACATAATATTATATTTTAGAGCAATACTAATTTTATTATACTTATGACTTGTTTTTGCTTTTTTTGAGTTGAATTTGTTATTCTAATAAACGTTTTGAGACTAGAATGGTTGAAGTTTAGTTAAAATTCTCAAAATATGATATTAAATTTTCTATAATACAATAACTAGTAAAATCACAGCTATTGTTACATATATAAGTGCAGTAATGTATTGAGATATGATGAATATAATTACAAATGAGCTAAATAGAATAAGTAATTTATGGGTAATGGAAATTGGACACTAAAGAAAATATGACGGATCATAAAGGAATATCCATATTTATTTTCCCAATGAATATCTCTAATAATAAATTTGTAAAAAAATATAATGAGAGTAATTCATAGATTCGACTAAAAGTGGACAGAGAGAAAAAGGATAAGGAGTAAAGTAAATTTAATTTCCTTTGGATATTTAAATGGTTAGAGTTTTAAAGATTTTCAGTGCCTTGCTGTTTATATTTTTTCAATTCATTTTATTAATATGAAGATGCTAAAGATTCAATTGAAAATATTTTAATATGTCTTTAATAATATTGATCGATTTATTTTTTTATAGACAGTGAATAATTGGGTTTCGTCCTTTATCATAATCAAATATTATATTAATATATAGTAGATATTTTGTACAAATATATTTAAATATTTTATATTATGCGATATGATTGTTAAAACTTTGTATTAAGATCGTGGAAGATCGTCAAAGTGAAATAGAAAATAAAGCTCTCTCAATATATATTCTTGGTTTGTATTTACAAGAATTCTGAACAAGCTTTCCTAAAACAATGTAAGATAATTATTTGCGTATAAGAATGTGAAAAGGGGGTAAAATTAATAAAAATCACGTACTAATTATTTTTAATATTTATATATTTTTTAAATGATTTTATTAAATGATTAAAACTTTAAAAAAATGTGTTTATACCAATTTCGACTAATAAGTTATATTATTTAATTATTTCGAACAAATAGAGTCATGGCTTTTACTTCGATTTTTTTTAAATATGCAATTATTCATTTTATAATTATTCGTCGAATCATTTTGTTATTAATTATACAAATTTTGAACGTACTTTCAATCAGAATGTTGTGCAGAATTAAATGGTATAACTGTGTATATTTTTATCATACAATATTTCTCATTTGATCTTATGTTTCTCGTTTGACCTTCAATATAATTTATAATAAAAAAATCGCAGATAGGTTAAATGCGTTCAATTAAGGGTATTAGCTTACTAGTACTATTAATTAAACGAGTGTTGTAGTTTGTATCCGATGGCCTCGATTTTATGTAAGTTCAATGTTACTATATGTATATAAATTTAGTGTTACTATTATTTTTTTAAAGATTTCATGGATCTTATTACTCGAGCTATTACCCTTCATAATTCAAATAGTACAGTAAAAGATTCTATTGAAATTAAAAATAGAACGTCAAAAGTATGGCAAGTGGTAGTTAGTAAACATCTTTCTCGTTATTCAAAACCCATAAAAATTAATATAAACCTTCAATTTTAAACCTTTCCTAGTACCATCCTATCCCAATACCACACTCTAAAGATTTAAAATCTTTGATTATCAATATCCATTCTCAAGCAATTATCCCCATGATAAGTTTTATAGATAAAAATCAAAATTAGACTCTCATATGTGTATAAAAATCAACAATAATAAAATATATCTTCCAATGTGAGATTATGGGAAAGACAATGAGACTTAGCTTTATAACCCTGAACACGTAAACCAAGAAAAAGATGAAGTTTTTTTCACCTTTGGTAAGTGTCGAAAGAATTTTCACCCGAAAACATAAAGCCATCTACAACTAAATTTTTCCGAAGATTAAAAATAGCATCTATCCAACATTCGCAAATGGACCTAATTGAGAGCTCCAGAAATGTTCCAGGTCGCCAAACACAGACAATTATTTGGAGAAAAATCAAGAACATGTACGACGGCAGATTCGTCACTTTTAAAAAATATGTAAAATATGGTTTTAATCCGATTTTATTCCTTAAAGCTAGTACAATTTATTTATAGTGAAACCCTGTTTTTACATTAACAAAATTCACATTTATCGGCTATTTGCGTTCAATTTTACAATCCTGTTTAAATTTGGTACCCGCTTTTCTAACGTTTTCGTTTGTTTTATCACTTGCTCCAAAAACCTAAAAAGGGATTTCACTGAATTTTGCATTATATTTAACTTTATTTAGCACTTGATTTTCTAACCTCTAACCTACGCTTTCTCTCTAATTACATTATTTTTATCAATCAAAGATTCAGGGATACTAAATGTATTAAAATAAAACAGGATTGTAATAATAGAGTGATTACGTTTATGTCTATGTATATTTATTGAAAAATATTAAATTGTTAAACTTAATTATTAAAAGGGTCAATTTGATTTGCAAAAGGTTTAATTTGTAATGCAAAATGTTTGAATTTGAGTTAAAAAACCTATACAACATGTGCATGATTTCACAGCCTGGGGTTTTTAGAAGAGAAGGCCAGATTATTTGAAGACTCGTAGTCATATTAGATAGTTGTGGATGGATTATGGCTGCGATACAACGTCTGAAAACGGGCAAGGCACCTGAAGAATAATTCATAATAGAAGATGACAGCCTTTTAGAACAGGAAGCAGTGCTCTGCAATCTAATCTGAAGTTATTATCATGTACTTTTCGTTAGTATATTGTCGAATAAATCCGTAATCCCCAGGTCGGCTCGAACGATTCTGCTGCTGTATTAGCTCATCAATAAAGATGCCGATATCTCTCTAAATTATGTCTTATTGCATCCATTTATTGCAAATCCTTATCCAGCAATTGTAATGGATGCTGGAAATAAACTAGTCTCCTCTCCTATTACTATGGGATACTGCGACGAGGTGCTGCGAATACCTCTACCGGTTAACTGCGAACTGATCGGCTACGCTGATGACATCCTCGTGCTCGATGGCGGGGACACTCGAGATCGACTGGAAAGCCGTGAAAACGACATACTACATAGCATTAGTGCTTGGGGCTTAACTAACCGACTCAAAGTTGTGTCCAACAAATTCTTTGGCATGCTCATAAAGGTCTAGCTCAAGCGGCCCCGTGCATTGGACTTACTCGTGACAGCAACTTCTCGATCCGCGACTCTGGGCAATACCTTGGTATTACCCTGATTACTAATCTCGGAATGCTTTGCACACACTGGAAAAATACTAGAAAAGACAAAACACGTCATCGGCTGCTTCAGCAAGGTCGCTGGTGCCAACTGAGGTATCAAATTCCAAATAATGAAGAGCTATTATAACTCAATATTCGTCCCTATCGTTACATATGCCGCCAGATTCTGGGCCCATAGGACTAGCATATGAACAATTAACCGACGCCTTCTCTCAGGCCAGATTCGAATATCGGATTACGTTTGCGGATCTCGTTCACGGCGGTTCTTGCTGTCCTGGCTGTAGTGCTGTCCCTGGACGTAGAGCTTCAGGTTCGTTCTGCACCATGGCTAAATACAAGAGGATTTAAGGAGTTCATTGGTGATGTGGCCATCTCCCCACTTGTGGACGGCTCGCAGGGCTGGTCTACGCATAGAGCAACCGGCTACGCGTTGGTCGCAGGAGCTGACGGGCCATGTCTAGTACCTATTTTTCCTAGATGTCCAAACCAGCATGAAAATGAGTTAGATTGAGCCAAATCACCATGTATGTTTATTACGGGACATGGTACATTTAATTTTAAATTATGCGAACTCAGACTTAGGGATGATCCGTGCTGCAACTTTTGTGCGCGAGCCGATCAAATTTCGGAACACATCCTGTGGGTATGGCCGGAGTTTGACTCCGTGAGAGACAGGTTGTTTGGTGCGGTCAGACTGGCCTCTGGTCCCATCGGACACCAGGATTTAGTCTTGAACGGCCCTGCTCTCAGGGCCTTCAAAGTCTTTGCTAGCCAAGTCGGAGCGAGAATCGCCCCCATTGAACCTATTCCTTAGCCTGCTTTGGCGAAGTATAGAAATAAATAGTGTTGGTCCACTATTAACGTTTTGTCGATTCAGAAAACTTCTACTCGATTCTATTCGACATCCTTATCCAGGGTACTCCACGCTACAATATTATTAAATAAACAACCTCTTAATATGTTTTTTACAAATTTGTTACAGATTTTTATGAGATATTATAAATAAGAAAACTTTTTGATGCGTTATTGTGTTTATTTCAACTAGTTGCTTCAGTTTAATTTATGCTTATAGACAATTATGTAACACATCCCTTATTGTTCATAGTTGATGATGGGTCACCAATAGCGCACACGTCCAGTACGCAGTGGGTGTGTGTGCGTGTGAGCCGATGCCGATAGCAACTGTCGTAGAGCGACACGCTCGGCCTAGCGCGACACGGAGGGTGGCTCAGTCTACGGGCGCTCGCCGTCGGGAGCGCTACTGTTGCTCCACGCCAACCGCGCTCTCGAATAGCGCTCGCGATCTCTCCACGTCCTATCGCACGACAACCAAAGTGCTACGGCCGGTCGCGCTGTGTTAAAACGGATATGTGAAACGAATCCGCCTGTGTTATTGTTTTGTTTTTTTTTGTATATTGTTGTTTACGAGTAAAGAGAACGGTGTCCGGAGGGTAACTGGATACGCAATCGGGGCCAGGAAGTTCTGCGTTGTCAAAGGCGCGTGGCATGTCCGCACGCGAATGAAAACAATGAAGACAACATCGATGGCACACGTGAGAAGCATGGCCGTCGCCCTCGAGATCCTGCTCGTGTCGCAATTATTAATAGGTAAGCAGATAAAAAGTGCGCATTGCACAATCGCGTTATCATCGCAAGGTCAAGATCGGCATTTCTCCCCAAACCGCAATTGAGCAATCAAATCTGTCCGTTGCATAATACGATTATTTATATTTTCCAGCGGTCAGACATCCTGTTGAATCCGCTATCATAACAGCGATTGCGCTTTATTGGCTTAAACGATAGACAAACGACTCGTTTAGGTTTAAGTGATAGATTAGCCGTCGCATGACGCTGTGTATTAGTTTTATTTATTTGTTTTTCTTTTTTCTCGATTATACGAGAGAAATTAATGAAATTGAAAACTGTGTTATTTTTTTAAGGGCGGCGGTTGTTAAAATCCGAGATCGCGTGCAGCGTGCGATATGGCGCGCGTTTCACAAGACCATATGGAGAACCATTAACATGTAAAAATCGTGATTGTAAAAGCCGAGCAAATTGACTTATTAAACTATTTATTTTCAGTTGGCGTACTCGTTTTTAAATTTACATGAACGGTTGTTCTCGAAATACTATTTCGGACTAAAGATCCTTTTATAGCCTAATCAAATGAATAACATTAGAAATAAAACCGATTATTTTATTGCACTGATTTTTAAATACGATTTAAAAATAATATGGTATTAACATAACACAAAAAATGAACATTCCCATTTTTATTTTGATTTATCACTTAATCACTGGTATAAAAATATATATTTAACCTTTGTCATTAAAAAACTTGGCAATTATTTTCTTAAATCAAATTTAATAATACCTCGTCACTAAACATGCATACATATTTAACACATTTAATTATAATACTTAAAGAAATAATAGCAATTATAATAAAATAGATTTAATACTACATTATATAATATACTTAGATTAAACAGACAAAAAGTTATAGATATATATTTAAATAGATAAAAAGATTTTTATTAAAGTATATACAGTATATATCTTTTTATTAAAGTATATATTTACCAAAGTTTTATTATTTACGAAAATTTATTATTATATCCTAAAAAATATTACAAATATCAATAAAAATAGATTATTAGTGTGTGAAACTTATTTTCTAAAAAACGTTGCAATTTCGTAACCGTATAAAACCCAATGAAATCGATCTAAATATCAAAAATATTAGTAATAATATCCCTAAAAATAATACTTTTTCTGCTATATATTTATTACTTTATAAAGTTGTTAAAAATTTATACAAATTTTAGGTGAATTGAGTACGAAGAAGTATTTTTTTTTAAAATGTTTTTAAATATTTATTAAAAATAATAAAATTATTTCATTAGTTTCGTATTCAAATCTTAGCCTATAATTATTAAAAGTTTCATTTTGGTTCGAAGCTTCCTTCAATTAAAAATAATAAGCCAGATATTTTTATGGCATTCAATGTATTTATACCAAAATTTATGTTATAATAATTACCTGAAATGTTTTTTTACCAATTCACAATTAATAAATTGTGACATATTTACCATGTTTAATTAAAAATTAGTCTGATTTCGATAACCTTACATCATTCTATTACAAAAATATTTATTATATTCGCCATATTGATGATAATTTCATCAAAATCGATTCGAAATCGTGCAGAAGTTGTTTCAGCATCTGTCATAGAAATAAAACAGTCTACTTTAAAAGCTTACTGGAAAACATGGCAAGTGAAAGTAGTATCACTTTAAAAAAAAATGGATAAGAAATGACAATTAACAACTGTTGCAGTGTTAGTAGAGAAGGATTTGATGACTTAGAGATTTATATATCGAAAAAATATTGAAGGAGTGTGCTTTTGACAAAGAAAAACTAGTCGAAATGTTAGATGAACTTATCATAATCAGTATACATTAAAAATTAAAAATATTAAATGATGATTTGGGATTAATTGATAAATTAGAACATTTTTTATATAAAAATATCCTGTAATGGTAAGAAGTTTGAAGTTTCAGCGGAAATTAAAAACTGCTTAGCCCTTTATCATGAAATATAAAAAAAAATATTTTTATCGTTGTCTGACCTGGGTTCATGTAATAAAAATATATAAAATGTTACAAATAAACTTTTTACTAATATTTTCTAAATATGTAGGCATCATGATCGTTGAAGTTCTTAAAGACGTTAAAGATATTGTTTCACGATAATTTTTCATGTATGATATAATTCATGCAATGATTAACATATGATTTATTTATATGCGACTTAAGCTAGGTCATTTTATTTCAAGATTATCGACAGAGGGTATATGTAGATTTTGTTTTTCATTAAAGATAATACTATAGCTTGGGCGTGGATCATTTTGGACTCACTCTCATGTGAAAACCCCGATGCTGACTCAGTCTAACTTAGATATTCCGACCGGCACTCTAAACCTATGTATCAATAAAGCCAGCTTCTTTGGTAGAGGCCTTCGATAATCGTATTTGTTTACGGATAATCGTTTATTCATCAAATTACCATATGTCGTAGGCAGTTTCGGGAGCCGTAAAACGTGCCCGAATATCCCTTACTGCTCGCCCCAATCGCTAAAAACACTCAATAAATAAGAGCCATCGCGGTGTAATAAGGCAGTTTGTGTGCGCCTTATACATTTCTTTTTTTTCTTGAGGCGGGCACTCTTCGATTTTCTTTATTGCCTCACATTTGAAGTTATTCGTTAATATTTGATAAGGGGCCCAGGGTGAGGGAATTGTCGAAACGGGAGCCTGAATATTTAAGCGATCGGCATTTCACAAGGCACGCACACTTTATACGTACGTACGTTCGAAATTATAAATACGGCGTACGTAAAAAGCATGGTCGACAAAAAATGTCTTGAAAAATTTATGATGTTACCATACGCAAGAAATGAGCGATTAATGATCGATACGCCTCGCACGGGGGCCGAATTTCCTCGTTTATTTTTCGGGTATTTTCATATTTCATTAACCGCCCGCCTTATTAATTTTTTAGACGCAGTATGGAAAATTTCGAAACAAAATTAATTAAGCATTTTCTTGTTAGGAAAATTTTACGTCGGACAGCGACTTCTCGATTCCGAATAATAATATCGCACGAGAAAAGTTTTACCTACGCACTCGGCGGCGATATTCTTAATTGTGTAATAATACTTGGAAAATTTCGGGAGCATTTTCACGAACAACGATTTTGATATCGTAACTTTAAAACTTGAACCGTTTCATTACTTACGTGCGCACGTGACTCTCAACTTTTACGGGCCGGGCCCTTTCAGACTGATTGCCACGGAAATTTCTTTGCGCCCTTTCACGCATCGGACTGTCGCTTTAGAACTCTATCATTCTGGAATTGGATGAAGTGTCAAAAAAAGAGAATTTATCCGTCACATGATCAATCTGAAGCTGGGCACGATCAAAAACGGCATTGCATTATATAATATCGTATGTATCTAGTATAAAAATTTATGAAGACGATAATTATTATTCAGGTAAAAATACATATTAGTTGCATAAAAAAGGATGGCATAAAAAAAATCAAAAGCGCCACTCGCCCATATAAATATTCGATAAAAATCCCCAGTCTCATGCAGAATTCATAAATTTTCGCATTAGGATTAATCAATATTATTGGTTTGAAATTTATATTATTTTTATTTATTTGTTTGACTGCGATGGATAGATGGCATAATAAGAAAAATCCTAAGCATCATTCACCCATATCAATATTCTAAAGATGCAAGGGGAATAAGTTTCACATTAAAATCCTACCAGTGTCAAACCACGACACTGGTTAATAATAATATTATTTCAGTTGGTTGAAATTTATATTATACATTTAATAATTATTTTAAAATATATTACCACATTTTCATGTATTTGTTTATATATCAATGGAATAATGAACTGAATTTGTTTAAAATTTATATAACATTTAAAAAAAACTTTTATTGTTATATTTAAAAATAACTAAAACCTGCGAAAAATTATACATTGCTAATATCAGTCGAGCAGTCGAGAATATAAAAGCAGTCGAGAATATATTTAATTAAATCATATACATGTATTTTTTTTCTTATGACTATTATTATTTTATAATCTTTTTATATCATATGCATAATATCTAATTTATATAATTATCATTAAACTCTAATTGAAAATAATTGATTTTAGTTTTTATCCAATAAGTTGCAGACTTATAGGACAGAGCGACTTTTCTCTATTTCTTCTTAATTTATTTGTTATAAATAGTTTTCCATTCCGTTACACTAGTAGCATTAGAAGGCCTCAGAAAGTAGGAAAGAAAACATATTTTTATGAATTGATACGAATAAAGTATACAGAAACGATTTAAATATGATGATACTTTAATATATAATTTATTACTTATTATTATATATTAAAATACAGTAAATAAAACATTTAATTACTATTAAATTTTTGCCATATTATGAATTTTTGTGTGAACGATTTTAATAATTACCTACAACAAAAAATGACAAAGCTTTATTTAATGACTTATCAAACAAATATTGCGTAACATTCTTCCAGGGAAAAAAATGCTGAGCTTATTATGCGCTATGATTTAATATTACCGCGTATAATTTTATTTAGCCATAAGGAAAATAAAATACGAAATCTACTTATCGCACAATAATACGCGAGGCACATTATTGTCGTCGAAAAATTCTTACGGCATTATCCGAAAAGACATTATCCTCCGGGGCAGATATCAAAAAGGAATTAGGTTAAATACTCGGGGTGTGGGTGAATATGAAACGAATTTTTTTGCACGCCGCGAAAAGGTTGCCCCGAGAATATACGGGCCCCGTGGATTTTTTTTTGGCCTCCAAACACAGTTCAAAGGATTTAACTGTAACCTTTTCCGGCCCCCGCCCGAGAACGGCCGATGCAAATGTGTTTGTATCAGCAATATATACGAAAGCCTTTTTTTGTTGGATTAGACTAATACCTTGTTCAGGATTGAAAAAAGCTCAATAGGAATCTGTACGCGGCGCGCTTGCTCCACGCACGGAATGAAATCACAGATTAACCCAGAAAAAAGGGATACCGGAGGGGCTCGGCTTGATTGCCGTATATTGGATTCCCTGGTAATTGCTTGTGTTCGACTGGAGCTTTACCCGAATGTCAAAGAGTAATGCAACGGCTCAATAAAATGTTAAAGGATATCGGGAATAATTGCGTTTTGATAGCGGCGACATGATTGTCTGCGGTATAGGTAGATAAAGCTTCCTCTTTATTTATTTTTTTCGGCTCAACATATAATTAATATTTATAATCTAGGGATGTCCCTAATGAATAAATAATAATTATTATTAATAAAAAATACCAAGTGTGTTACATACATATCTTAGCAATTAGGAGATGAGAATCTAAATGTTCAAAATTATTTTTCAAAAAATACATATTATTCATTCAGAGCTAACCATAAAGTTTAGATTCACAAGAAACTAACTGGTTGAAATAATATGCTTTCAATTTATTTACATAGCTGAAACGTATCACCAAAAACCGTGTAAAAAGTAAAAAAAAATCATAAAAAATTATGATTAGTTTCATAAATTTAAAAACTCGTTTTATTTTTTAAAAATACAATATAGGGGTATAGAAAATGGTGTGAAAAATAGTAAAAATGAAAACCGAATAAGTAAATTATATGAATAACACGTCTACTGTGTAGTTGAATTTCTTATTATTAGAAAATCTATTATCCACAAAAAATTCTTGATATCTAGTCATTAAAATCTGCAGGTCCCATTGGAATTTTAAAGCTCGTTCTTTGTTAGGATCCTAGGTATTCTATTTTCTCCGAAACTTGTTATTATTATATGATACATTTTGTGACATCCTTCCTATAGTGCTCCTTCCTAGAGCACTGTTTTGCAAAGCACTACATTTTCAAGGTCAAATAACATATACTGTAAATATTTAATAAATTGCCGCTCGAAATTAAGGAAGATTCCCTTTGAATGACAATGAAATATAACACGCGCGTTTGATCAAACTAAAAATAAAACATGTCGTTTAAAATATGAAAATGGAAAAATGGTTGATGTATTGATGGTGACTAGACTTTTATAGGGCGGGTTTCTATAGCGTTGGTCTAATATCAGCGATATAAGTGGGCTGATTTCACATATATAACTATTTTGTTTTTGGGAATCGTGTTAGATCAAATAATTTATTTGTTGTTTTTCATTAGCCGTGTTAATTCAAAACTGTGTATAAAATGCTAAATTCCTAGATACAATTTTTAACATACTGTCGTGTCTTTATTTTAGTTTATAACTTTAGGACTTTTAATTGTATCTTTGGATCAATGGATTTTTTTTAAATATATGATATCAATCTTAGTAACAATTAGCTTGGAAGTCTAGTTTTTATTTTTTTAATTTTAATAATTAAACGCAGCTATTCCAAAAAAAAAGTTCGGTGTTAAATGAAATTTAAATGAACCGCAAAGTGATAATGGAAATAAACTATAGAATACAAATAGTTATATCCAATAGGGATAAAGGCAAATAGAGAAGGCTAAAATTGCGATGTCAAAGCTATCGACAATTTGTAAAAACAGGGGGATATCCAAGAAGACAAAAAAACCGTTTAGTGCACAGTATGGTATTCTCAATTTTCGCTTAAGGCATGGAAACCTGGATTATAAAGGAGAACATGAAAAAGAAAATTGACGCCTTTGAATTCTGGTGGTGGCGACGCCTGACAAGAATACCGTGGATCTCTAAATGCAAAAACGTGTATGTCCTGAAATAAATGGGGAACGACAAGGATGACCGACTTTTACTACATATCTCAAAAGGATTCTACGATACTTTAGAGGTCTCGCTGGAATAAAAGATAGTCTGGAGAAGCTCGTCGCGCTTGGGAACTTACACGAACACAAGGGAGAGGTCAGACCGCCACGGACTCATCTGCGCACGATGTTCGGAATGAAGAGGATACTGGAGAGCCAAAATCAAGAAGATTCGGAATAAAAATGGTCACGTTTCTCATACATAAAGGTGCCGATTCAAGTAGAATTATTATCCAGAAACTGAAACTTATAAAAAAAACTCGTTCAAAATTTGGGGGAAAGTATATTTTCGGTTAATTTTTATAGTAAAAGTAGTTGGGAATAAGTATTCTGTATAGCAAAAATTTCGCGTAAAAAAGAAGCTAATAAAAAATCTGATATTCCTCTATTTTAAAATAATTTACTTATTTTCACTGAAAAAGCTCCATTTAAATAGTTTCAAAAAGTATGGATAGATTTTCACTACTGTAAATAGTTTGACGCAAATATTATTCGAACTTCTATTTCAGCATCACTTTCATGTAGCCACAATTTAAATATTTATGTATATTGAAACCGGAACATGTGATCCGTACAATGTTGCACTCGCTTTTCTACTCTTTCGCGCTGTGCTCAAGCGGAAAATGCAAAGATTGTGGATAACTGATTTCAGATTTTCATAGCGTACAGGTAGAACACATTCTTTGAATTCCATAGGGCATATGTAAATTTTGTACTGCAAATTTTCCGAATTTCAGCGGTGATATGTACAAACGTAATAAAAGTGAATTTGGCATTTATTGCTTTTTTTATTTGCCGAATCGCTATCGGAACATCTGTTCAGGGGAAAGTCGTCCGTCAAACGGAATGTAAAGGGACAGGTGGCCGAGGACAGGTGTTGCTCCCGCCGAACAATGTCCCTGGTATTTATTGCTGCGGATCGTGGATCCAGGAGCTGGCTGTCGCCGCTGAAGGGAAAGACCCGATAATGAAAACATTCCGGTTCAATTTACGCTTTCAAATTAAATTTCGACTAAAAATTTATTTTGCCACCATCCCCGGCTGCTAATACATTCGAATTTGAACGAAGAGAAAGGGGGCGGCTGAATCTACGTCATCAACTGTGACACTACCCCCTCTCATTATCTCGTTTGTAATGCGGATGTTGCCACTTTTATTGCTGATTTTGGATAAGAATACTTATACAAGATAAAACGAATGAATTTCGCCAATCTTTTGAATCGGATAACAACTCAATAGATTTAATTAAAATTATTTTTTTATTATTATCCACGAACTCCGAGGAAAAAATGTGAAAAAATTATATTATGCTAGATATAACAAAAAAATATATTTTATATGTATGACCATTGGTTTTTCATACAGCAGATACATTACGTGTTTTTCCGGAAAATGATATCCCTCACTTAGGCGAATACTGCTACCGGTTTTGCGACTTGTGCTTTTATTTACTTAGTCTCGCTATGTTATTCCACAGAGACGAATATTTTTTATGGAGCATATAAAACACTGTCATTGAATATTTATTTCATCTCATGTCAATTTATCTAGATCTGTAATAAATAATAATTCGCATTCGAATCATATCACAATAATATTATTCATTATGTTTTCATAAATCAATTATATGTATAATATAATATTAAATATTTTTAGTTTTCTTGTCGTATTATGTAGTTTTCTGTCACGAATCTAACAGTCCGCAAAAATAGACGTGGTTGTGTTTATTTTGTGATAAAATTATTCCTAAAATATAAAAGGTTAACGTAACATCATACGATAAAAAGTTTCGTACGAAACCAAACTTTGACAATGTATTATATATTTTTTTTCAGGATAAAGTTTGAACGATAAACGTTACGTAAATATGAAAATAATAGCTTTTATGGGATTTTAAACGCACATTTCGACTAATATTATTTCAATATTGTATGCCACATGGCATATTATCATGTTGTGCTATAAAATGAAAATAATATTTCTAAGAAAATGTATGGCAGATTCAACGGAAGCAGACAGCCATCATGTTGTGCCGTTGTGTGTAAGTCTTGTTGACATAAAGAAGTTGTGAGGATTTAAGTTTTGAAAAGTGACTTATTTAGTAGCGAGCTTTGAAGGATAAAGACTCGCATTTTATAAGCTTTACGCCCGTGTATAAATAAATAAATGATTAAAGCACGGTGTATGCGAAAATAAAAATTCGTTACTAAAAAGTATAACGAGATTGTTTTCGGCATAGGATTTTAATTAAGCTTTTTTTGTGCATCACCGTGCACGGCGAAATTTTATTTTTTTAACCGAATGAACTTACAATGATGATAATAATTCTTCGCTGAAATTAAACTTGGAAAAAGTTTTATGAAACTTAACGTTAATTTTTAAGAGTCGTTGAAGAGACCGGAGGCCCATTAGCCGGGGCCCGCGGAATGGAAGAAGCGTATGAGCGGGCGCCGCAAACTTTTTGAGTTATATCCAACTCTTTGCCGGAATGAAATGGTTTTTGAGCCCGTTACTTATATACCTTTGAATATTTGTGTGTGCCATAACATGCTTCTGCTTTTCTTGTGTATCCCTAAATAAAAGGGACGAGGGCTGAAGTTTCTCCAAGTTGGCTTTGTTTGACAAGACCGAACTCGGAGCACCAGGGCGTGATGAGATTACGCAAAAATGTAATGTGTTTAAAAATAATCACGTCCTGACTCGAGAACAGAAAAGTCTGTCAACATGTTTATGTTGACAAATAAGGAATGCTTAACTTAAGCTTTTTATGTTTATAATTGGTTTTCAAAAACAGTTATTACGCTAAAAATAATTTGAGTGTTTATAAAAAACAGAATTATGAAAATTAATTTTAAAAGTTTTGTTGAAATTCAGATAATATAAATTCAAATAATCTGCATGTATAAATAAGTTTTTGATTTAATACGGTTCATAAATTTAGAAATAAATGAGCTTCCTTTTTTTATATTATAAGTTGATGAGAAAATTCAGAACATTTTCTTTTTACGATTATAATAAAAATTGTATGTAACAATATTAAGATTTTAATCTACATCTTTTAATTTAAGAGATACAAAATTCTCATAACATAAAATTAACTGGATTGGATTATCATTGCAACTGATAAAGCTTGTAATATCAAAATACAGATTAAAAAAAAATCTGTAATTATTTAATTCTTTAACGTAATACATATGTTTTCAATAAAATTATGGGGACGAAATTTAAAAATATGTAATGGCAAATGATTATTATTTTGAAACATATTTTAAAATTAAACAAGCACTCTAATAAATTAGTAAGACTATTATTATTGCTAATATGACTAGAAATTTATCTTTTCTAAAAATATATTGAGTGATTTTTTGTTTTTTTTGAGTCATTTGGCTATTTGGGGTTTGTTTTAAAAGGGGCAATTTTATTGGTAAGAATGGTTATTTGTTTTATAGAAAAATTCATTGTTATTATTTTTTAATCAACACGTGGGACTTATTTAATGTCAAAATTTACCAAAAATAATCTAAATCTTAAAAGGCGTTTTGTTTTAGGATTATTGTATTCGAATTACACTTAACAATATTTTACGCGATTTTGAAATAACATGGCCTACTAAAAAGAATAAATACTTTTACATGAGTTATTTGTTCCAATATGATTCCCAGACACAAAATATTTATATATCGACGTTGGAAAGCAATATTGCTGTAATTCGGAAAAAAGTTAAAGAGGAGTCTAAAAATCATTTAAAATGCAAATAATTATTAAACAAAATAAAGGAATACCGTAGTTTAGATCTTTCTGAACAGTTTACAGAAATTTTTCACTAAATGTACTTAGTGGATTTTTTTAAATAATTCCAAGATGTTATTCGATTTATAATAAATTTTCTTATGATTATTTTCCAACGTTGATATGGTTTCATTCAATTTCATACCAATTAGCGCAAAAGTTTTATCTTACAATAATCATTTCAAAATAGGAAAAGAGTTAAATAAAATTTTGAAATTAATCAACCAACAACCAAAGACAGAAGTGTCCTCCAGGTGGCAAGGACCCGCCTCAGGGGTTTTAGGCCACTTAAATAAATAATAAATAAATAAACATCTACCTTTATTCACTAGAGCTCAACAGTATTTTTAAATTTTTGATCCTAACTTAGAACAAGCTTTAAAATTCCAACAGAATCTGTAGATGTGTACGGTTCGATACCAAGAAATGTACAGACAACTTGTAAAACAGATTTCCGAACAATAAGAAATTCAACAAGACGGGAGAGAAATAACAAATGAAGTGCCTTATGGGTTTTTAGGCATTAGTATTATTTTTTACCTAACTAAAATACAAATGTTTGAACATTATTAAGGTTTTTATTATTGCCGCTTTTGATATAATTTTTAAAATAACAATGTGGTTATTTTATTGAAAATAACACATTTTTTTTTAAATTTGGATAACCAATTTCTTTCTTATAAACGGATTTTGGTAGACCGTTAAGTTGATTTAAACATTATATAATTATTATTATTATATTAAAATAATATAGATATTTGCGCAAATCGCAAATTGTAGAGGTGTAAAATTATTCCATCGTGCTTATTTAATTGGGCACGATTTTCTCTAGCTGCTGATTTCAAATACTGGAAATTCCATGGGAAAACATTTGAGCTGGACGAATATTGTCTCAGCGCCGAAATATGGTTATTCGTTGTAGCCGGTGGGTTCATTGATTACATTACTCGGACCGGATTTCAGTTCAGTCGGAAGGGACCCGCCAATAAAGCGCAGTATCCAATTACACCGCAGTCCCTTCTGGTCTGTTGGCCTCAGCTCCTGGAACCTCAGGTTTGCCAATAAAGCCGACGTAATAGTAGCCTAAGCAAGGAATTTGTTCCCAAGGAACCGTGCAAGTCAAAAGGGCAAGGCCGGACACTGGGATTAGTTTGCGTTTAAATATTGACATAAATACAATACAACGGACAACGTGACGTCCGACCCTTTTTTCGGGGCGGGATCGCCGAGGGTCGCCGTCTCCGGCTCTGGATCTTATTCGTTTTATGATCCAAAGTTTCGTTTCCGGGCCAGAAGAAGTGATTGAGGCACGCAAAAAGCGTTACCCCCGTCGTAAAGTTTACGACTCGCAAATGGTTAATTATGATTTTGTTTCGCCATAACTCACGTCTAATGGATGATCCAGAATTTCCGGATCTGATTTAATAGCAGATTTTGGAAGTAGCTCTTAATGTGCTTCTTCTGCCAGCCAATGCAAATTGTGCCCAAATAACATTTGCAGCGTTTTGTTCACATCGCATGGTTTTGTTAACATTGAAAGCTTCGGCTTTAAAATACACTATATATGATTTAAAATTCTTTTTTTATAACATAACACCATAGATTATATTATGAAGCGCTCTATTTTAAGAGCAAATTGCTATTTAATATTTGCATTGCACAAAGTACACAATGGAGTTAATATTATACCAATGATAATATTATTTGAAATATAAAAGCTTTTATATGTGTCGCGTTATAAAAGGATTATATACAGATAATAGGTTTATGTAATAATTAATTTAACCATATAGTTTTATAATAATTAATTAGAAACTTCGCTTATATACAGGTAACACATATCTATATATTTATGATGATTTAAGTTAACCCCTATGTTAACCTATTAGCGAAATCTATGAATTCCTGGAATTGACACTGACCAGGGAAGGATGTGATTTAGAGAGTGTTATTAACAAACATTTATATCTGTAGTTGGCGCTTTGGGTTTAATTAAAATACTATATATTCTTTGTAAAATAAACAAATTAAAATTAATAACATATAAATATAAATAAATTAATATGGAAGTTTAAACTATGTACTATACATTATTAATAAAAAAATAAGTTATTATCCTTTCAAAAAAAAGGTGACGAATTTCTAACCAGGAAAAAGGTGCCGGAACGTCGCTTCACTGCGTTATTTTAAAAAATTCGCTACATATGTGTATATGTGTAAAAAAATATGAATATATCTTAATATTAATACCAGTGATAGCAAACCTTTTTGAGGAGCGCGTTAAATTTTGTTCATTATTTTTATATAAATCTAGTCCGTGGCGTCACTTCACGTAACGAAATAACAAATACTATAAATAATCATTTACCATTACTATACGCAATTGCGAAAAAAATGAAAACAACAACATTCGCTTTTGTTGCCACGGGTGCGAAGTTTTTCGCTCGCATCTGGTCCGATGTGCCGAGTGCAAGTGAAACCGTGCGATTGACAGATACGGCGAGCGCTCAGTCTGCGTTGGAATATCGCCGAGGGTGTGTGTCATTTATGTGTCATATTGATTAGTAGAAAAAAAATAAAATATCAACCAAATTATGAAGATTATTATCAATAACTTTTTTATTCTTAGAATAATCCATTTTTATAAGATATTGTTGAAGAGTTCATCAATATATTGCCATGGGATCTATTTTACACTATAAATGTAAAACGAAGCGGTTCCCCGTGACGTATCGGTTAAAGATAATTAAATACTACATGTAATTCGGGACTTAGATAGTTTTCAAATGAAGCAGATAAAGAAAAACTAAATTTAAATTTAATATTTTAAACGTAATTTGTATAAAGTTCAAAAATGATTTAAAAAAAAATCATTCCGCAATTTTATCATTATAAATTATTTTATTTTGTTTTAATGAACCAAAGTGGGCCAATAATTTCATTCCTGGACAATAACACTTATTGAAAAATGTATTTGTTATAATATGTGTAAAAAAAGTAGCAGTTTTCACTGTAACGGGGTTTTACAAGCTAGATTAAGTAAAATAATTTTAAAAATGATAACCTCAAATAATTAAGGTATTTTTAAACATTTTTTAACAATTGCCAGAGATGCATTATTTCGAATTCTGTTTAAAATTGAGGTAACAATGATTTCCGACAATTATTCTATATTATATTATATATTATTTAAGCTTTTTCTTAATTAAACTAGAATAGACCCACTTCAGAGAAAATTTAAAAACGTTGTCGATAAGTTCTGATTTAAAATAATGCGCTTATGTTATTTTTAAGTTAATATGATTAAGAAACATTATTTAAATTCAAATAATAAAAAAGTTTAATGATAAATTATTCTAACTAATCTTTATACAAAAAAATGCGACACATATTCGCAATGACAAATTGCCACAATTAAAACGCCAACCGAATATAATTATAAATAATTAACCAACCTCATTTATTATTATTATACGAGGGGTGAGAGCGGGTGGTTGAATGGTGGGATGCGAGCATGAGATGGTCGCGAGCGATTGACCTATTCAGCGCTTTGTTTCAAATAATCGGGTCATTGCGCATTTCGGGGGTGGGCCACGTAGATGCGACAGTTTCTATAGCAAAGTGTCTTCTCAATGCTTTTCCATAATGGCACTCTTTTTTTTGGCAACGTCGAACGAACGAGCCAATGGATGGCAATACCTACAAAGCACGGCCATTTACTGATTCCATTAACCTTTTTTAAATATACATTTTGTCAATCGAATAATGATAAATCGATTTATATTTCGGATTTTATTCTGAATCTAGATGAAATATCAAGCCGGCCCTTTGATACCTGGCGAATAAATCGGTATTATATCGAATTTGGTTTCGGTTTATCGCCGGCGCCCGTAGCAATAGCTTTCGCAGCCATAAGCTCTCTCCGCATTGAATTGATTAAGCCATCGTATAATTCATCGGCGATTAATCACACGGAATATGAAAATTAAACCGTTATCTCATTAACTAGATGAGCGTTTAATGCGGTTACCTGTACTGCGGTTACGCAGTATTGTGGGGAAAGGGGTAACTTAATATCATTGCCCGTATAGGCTCTGCGCAAAACGGAAATTGAATTATTGTGCTTTGTGTTTGTATGCGCAGAAATTCAATTCTATGCGGATCTATCGAGAATTTCAATAATGATTTTTTTATACCTAATATATTATCACTGTAAATTAATTCCATTAAAATGGATTTTAAACTTTGAAAGTGCTGATAGCGCTCTATCGATTATCAAATGGAAAGCTTTGAGGCAATCCGGTGCACATATACGTATATCTGAGTTTTTAGTAATTACTAGAAGTTTATACCGCATGAATGCATTTGATTTGAATGTACTGTTTGTTTTTGGTTTCGGGAAAATACGTAGCTGCTCTGTGCAAAGAAATGGATTCGTGCTACGGTGATATTCGTTGGCCGGCACGGGGTAATATACTGAAAAAAGCTCATAGAGATAAAAGCTGAGGTTGAAATATTTCTGAAAGAAAAGCAATCAACTTCGGATTTTTTTTATTATTATTTTGATTCGGTGGCGAATCTTACGTTTTTCAATTCTAAATCATCTCACTGCGTATTCGTATTAAATTGCTAAATCACATCTCTGCGCATCAATCTAAGATAGAATGAAACACTATAATAAATCATAAAAAAATATTCTATTATTCATTATTTCTATGATTTTATCATTTATAAAAAAAATTAAAAATTAAAATTAGTTTTTGATTGTACAAATTAAAGTTATTTTGAAAATATTTTTTTTGTCACATTGACTCTCTATATTTTTAATAAGTTAATCTCTTACGTTTATAAAAACCAGATCATTGAAAATCTGCACCGATAATAGAGAAAATATACGCCGCTCTATAACTCTCAAAAAGTTAGAGTAAGTTAGATGTTATACAATAAAAATAGATGGATAGTATTATTTAGTAATATTAAAATCAATTATCAATTATAAATAATAACCCTTAAATTTTAGTTAATTTAATTAAAAAATATTTTTTTTAATATTTAAAAATACAATGACTCTTTATATGAAAATGGACTAACAACAACAAACGCATAAGGAAACCTTATTCATAAATTTCCTACAAAATTAGGCAGGTCATTAGTTCAATTTTTTGTCTTTACATAATAAGAAAAACTTTAAATATTTTAATGCAAATTTTCAATATATTATGCAGAATAAACTGCTTCTAAGTTACACAACTTTTTAATAACACATTATTCTAGATCATGAATTGATTCTTCACTTTAGTTAAGGATTAAATAATATTTAGAAATTAAATAAACGGAAAGATGTTATTTTTTATGTGATTTGTTGATAGATAAAAGTGTATTTTTTTTTTGAGTCGTGAAGCGATTACATATTATATATATTTTTTTTTTATATATAAGATATTAATCCACTTTCCCTCATTTCTGAGGTCGTGACCATGTGCATGATTCCCCTTATAGAGGACCATGGACATGGTTTTCATGGGAATATATAGTGCAGTGGTTTCTCGTTGGAAGAGTGCTGCTGATTTTGAGGTTTCATTTTTTTTGAAATGAAGGTCGTCAGCTCCTTCTTCCCACCCCTCTGTTCACCAGCGTCACTCAGAAGTATTCAGAATGGTCATCCATCTGAATACTAATCTGCGCTTATTGGCAATTAACTTTAACAATCATAATTTGATTGTAATTACTTCTAAGCTATGACGGGTATTATTAAAAGTGTATTAAATAATATTAATTAGGCTAGAAATGATGAATATTTAAACGCCCTTAGCAACTGAAGTAAGTATTGTTGTTTTTATTTTTTTTCACAAATGCGGACAATAAAGGACAATGATTAATTATAATATTTATTGTAAATACTTTTTTAAACAAATACAAAAAGTTTATGAAATGTAGGATTTATATTAAAAAAGTTATTAAACCGGTCATAATTAATAAAATCTATTATTATCTTAATATCATAGATGTAGTCAAATATAATAAAACAAACATAAAATAAGATGTTATTATTTACAGATATAAGTCTGTAAAAAAAATATCGAATTTAAATTCAGATACTGAAATTATTTTGCAAATTTTCGTGCGTTAAATTTAAAAAAAAATAATTTAACTATATCTATCAACCCTCTAAATATACGCATCCCTGTGTATATACGCAATATACAATATACCTTATGTCCAAGATATCAAAATGATGATTTAGAATATCATATTTTTTTATTCTATTATTAAGTATATTTTTTTAAATAAAAGTTGCATTCGTTACAGGGGATGAAATGTGATCTCTAATCGTACCAGTCACAAGACTCGCTAAGATTGCGATACGTTCGCGAACACAATAACCCTTGACAATAAAGCCGAAATGTAAACGCCGAGTATTAACATCGACAGCATTAAGTTTGTACCGAGTAATGTTCACAATTAGAGAGTCGAAAAATCGCGTAAACGGATCTTAAACAATTGTTTAAGGGCAATAAACCGCGAGCGGGCCCGGATAACAATCTGTCGGTGAAATACGACTTAACAACAGTCATATTTCCACATTAAAAGATTTTATCATCCAGAGTCGAGCATCTATTATGGCCCGCCTCGACTTTGGGGGATGTGTCCACCCCCCCCCCGCCGCCCACATCACATTACCATCACTATCGAGCCATTCTAATTTTATCAAGTCTTAATTCATATATTTTTATGATTGAATAATTCTTCGAGAAGACGTTCGTTTTGCCATATATCGAGAGTGTGTGTTTTGCGAATTAATTAATTCGAATATGAGTGAACTTATGGCGAGTTCTACGACCGTATTGTTCCGATACCGGAAGCGCAGACGGCGGCGCCAGGTGTTTGCCGTATCGATTAAATTGACACGAAGATGAGGAAAAGCTGTGCGGTTGCAGCATCCACAATGCATCGCGCCAATAAATCTGCCAATAGCACGCCCCTCCTCGTGAGATACTTCCTATATATTTATCACTTGGCTATCTATCGGAGAGCCTTTGTGTGTCACTTTGGGGTTAATGTGACGGCTATTAAGCGAGCCTTATTGTTCATAAAACTTAGCCAATTACTTACCACGAGATTATAAGGGAACCGATCCATATGTATAGATAGTTTTGCTGTGCCATTTTGGACTGTTTACGATCAAAATATATATTTAACTGAAATACACTCGATGTTCTGCAGTATACAGCGAAACCCCGTTTTTACGTCCCTAAAATTTACGTTTTTCTGTCATTAGCGTGGAACTTCTACAGTCTACCTTTTCATTTTAGTACGTTGGTAAGTTTATTTTACGTTTGAAATATTTAAAATCTTATTAACGTTGATTTAAAGAGAATATAAAAAAGCCCTATTCACTCGAACCTGCACTACTGAAGGGTCACCATTGTATAGATATTGAAGATATTAAATAAAATAAGGGGTCTATTTTAGATGCTATGGTTTAGACTGCTAAGACATGAGGTAATATCGAAAATAACGATCAAAAATTGTTTTCGGAAACCTGAAATCGATAAGAAACACAAAATTGAAGATATTACCGCTGGGAATCTATTTTTGACGAACCTTTATGCAAAAATTGTGTAGATCTTGACTATAAGTGAATATATATGTGGATTGTCCCATGGAGAACTTTCCTATGAAGAAGAAGTAAAGTCAATCTATCCAATTTTAACGAAAGAAGATGCTATAGGGTCTTAAATAGCTTAAAAGCTAAACAGGAAAAAACCTTCCGATTGATTTATACCATCGAAAGGGCTTTGTGTGAAAAAACGAAATATTTATTAAAATATAAAATTTACCATAATTTTTTATCTTTCACTCTATATCAAAAATATTACCCACGTTATTTTCTATTTATTTATTTAAAAAATCTTTTTTATTGAATAGGATATCAGATCAAACCCTATCGAAGTTTCATATTCTTTTTTTTAATATATTTGTAAAATAAAATTAGTTATTAGTACATATTAATATATACATATTTTTGTATACACTTGTTTAATTATTTTTTATTTCAAAATGTTAGGTTTTAAAATTGTATTTTATTGAATGTATTATTAGTACAAAAATAACTTTATTCTTTTTTTTTCAGGTAAATATCTTATTTAAGGAAAGTTTACTCTACACAATAATTAATTAAATGAGATGGAGAACTAAATTGGTATGTACAATAATTTTATTTATCTATATCTATATTTAAATGATATGAGAAACGATATTATATAATATTTTTAAAAATAAATTGTATTGTCTATAGTACAGTTGAGTTGATACTTTTATTGCAACTCTACTGTAAACATCATAAAAATTAATAAACTAAATTTTGGATTCCTTATGGACCATCTAAGATAACAAAGGCACAAATACAACTTATTTGTCCCAACATAGTGATTATTATAAGATTATTATATTCCTAAGCCAAATTCTTAGTAAATTTGTAATATGAACTGGTTGAAAATAATGATTAAAATTATTTAACATAAATAATACTTAACCTTTTCCACTCCGTGGCCAGACGTATTGGCCCAACAACATCAACCTTTATTTTATTTATTTAAAAAAAAAGTTTTTTTTAATTCGGTTCTGAGATCAAATCCTATAGCTGTTTTTTTATTTGTTTTCCCGATGAATATCTCTTTTAATAAGTTTTCCAAAAAATATACTGAGAGTAACTCATAGATTCGACTGAAAATGGAAAGAGTGAAAAGAGTTAATAGATATAGCCGATATATATAATATCTGGGTAATTCAGAAAGAAATCCATGTTGTTATAATTAACATGAAATTCATTTACAAACTTTAACGTAAAATATAATTACCTCATTACTTACAATCATTTCTAATCTCTTATGTATTTTTTCGATCCTCTTGGGTGGTTCAAAAGAACTCGCCAGTTTAGTTGTTTAATTTTTTTATTGGTAATTTTAGTTTCATGAGGACATAAATTGTCGTGTTGGAGAATAAATCTTTTTTCTTGGACGAATTCAGAAGTTTTTTCTTCACATTTTAGTTTATGTCTCATTGTCACTTCTGTATTTATGGTTACGCCTAGTTTTAATAAACTATTGTAAATTAATCCTTTTATATTCTACCAAATGTATAAAATAACTTAGTAAGGTGTAAATCCTGGCTTTTTATTTCTCAATTTATCGCAAAAACACAACAACAAAAAATTTACAATTATTGAATATAAACTCATAGTTGTATATAAAAACACTACTATTTATATTTTATCTACAACATTTAAATTTATTCTAAGTATATTCAACTAAACAAAATAATGCAACATTACTTTTGGGAAATATTTTTATATTGTATTTTAAATGCGCAACATAAATCACAAAAGTTCAACAGGTGGTTTGCGGATATCTTGCATATTGCGAAAGCCTCTTACGTACTAAAAACAAAAGCTTAATAAAAATTAATACATAAATCAGTCAGGCGAAACTTTTTTTTATTATATTTCCAAACATTTCTGAAGTATCGGTCCTTAACCCCAATAAAAATTACCTCAAAATTTATTTTTATATTTTCTCCCCTAGAATGAAAATTCTTTCCAATTATCCGGGCACTTGATGCGATTCTGATAGCCGCACACGCTCTGGGTATCATTGCACTCGTTGTTTTTTATTCATTTTTTTCTGTGCAACATGGAGTTGCGATTTTGTGCTGTTACATATAGTAATTGCAAAAATCAACGATTCAATGCCATGTGTGCATTTGCCCTCGTGTCTCGACTATGAGAGAATCCAATGTAATTTTTTATATGGATCAAATGCATTTTTGTATGTGAAAGCTCGGAAATGCGATATCAATAGTAATAAATTGAAAATATAAATTATTATTTGAATATGAAAGCTTTTGAATTCCTTTAATGTATTTTCGGAATATAGTAGTTCTGTAAATTTATTAGTAAGCTTGTTTTACATATGAGGAGCGTCTGTCCCGTCAGAGTGCGGTTCGCATGGGAACATTTAGTTTCGTCCTGGCATTGTAGGGAATATTTGCGGTACATAATGGAAGTGGTGTTACGTATTCATCATACCGTGAGATTTACGGGAGCGTGTCACGGCCCACTACTGTACGAGTTTCGACAAATAATTTGAAAATATGATTTGGCCGCGACCAAGTTTGGGCCTTAGCCCCCGGAATACACAAACAGTGATGACACACCAAAGAAAATATATCAGCGCCGGATTGCCGTGTAATGGATTCACAATGCCTTCTTTGACAACTTTCGGCACATAAATTTGAATTTTGCGACCGACGCCCCTCCCACCGAGTGGCTTTCGCCGGAGCTAAAGTTTTCCTATTCGGGAATCAGGTCTGCAACTGATTTCCTGGATACGAAATAAATAATACTCCTCTTTTACATACACACCGTGTGTACTCTCGTCATGGCATTCAACGGCTATACGTTTATATGCGGAAAATTCTACAAAATTTCATATTCTCAGCAGAGATTTTTCTCCGCCGTATATATATATATATATCTTATTGAATGAAAACCGATATCAATGGAGGCGGAGTGGAAAAAAAAGAAGTACAAACAAATGTCCCTATTCACCGTTTTGGCGATTTTAAAATTCAATACGAACATCCTTAAGAAATTGCGGTATACCAGAGACACGGTATGAATTACGAGCTCTCTTACCCCCACAAACTTATACATTTTTTTTTATATTATTAAATGCATGAATATTGAGCGAAATCACTTTCTATTCAGAGAGCGGAGAAATGGCAGCGGTTCATTTTCATATTGTAATAAAATGAAGGATATATTTTACGGTTGGTATTGGAAGGTAATATTCCGTCTCAGGAGATGAATTTTAAATGTGCAATTATTGAATATTTATATTTCATTTATACATTTTGAATAAATTCTATTATAAACTATTCAAAATAAATTGTCATATTATTTATTTGTAATTGTAATAATATATAAAAATTAAAAAAAAATATTTAGCTTTTATTTTATTTGGAATATGAAAAAATACAAAATATATTAAAAATAATAAAACAAGTAACGTGTAGCTGCGCTACAGTGAGTCAGTATGACTGCATCGAGTTGCAGTGCAACACGGTGGTCCCTAGCGGCAAAACCCCCCCGCACTCCGCTAAGCGCCGGCAGCGCTGACAATAGCACCGTCCAGATTAATACATATAAATTATACTGTTATTTTCGTATACATATTACATAATCAATAGACACATATATTACTATAAAATTATAATTTTCCTCAATTTGCTTGGGAGTGCTGAATATCCGTAGTTTATATGGACGAACCCCTGTTTAAATCTAAAGACACTACTGTAATAAATACCAAAAACATTTTTTTCCTATATACTAACGCTGATTATTTTTATCGTGATTCCCTGTTCTATGTTATAAAATCTATAATATATTCCTTTTATTTTTTACAAAGGATTTTTCTGAATATTTTTTATTGAGGAAACTTATTTTTCATACGATTATCTATTATGAAAAATGTACTACCATAATAAAAATTAATTAGATCTTTATTTATATACTTTGACCATAAAAATTTAGCGATCTAGAAGAAAGTATAATATTATAGGAGAGACACTAAATTAAAAAAAAATGTAGAATTTTATATGTAATCAAAGTTTTACACCCTCGAGCTTTCGTATTTTAAATGGTTTTTAATCTTTTTACATACGATACATGTAAAAATGTTTAAATTTTTCTGTTTAAGCCTTTCCTCTTAAATTATCTATATGATTCATCTTATCACTGTGTCTAGATAATATTGGATGAAACCTGGGGCTGGAAATTTTTTTATATTCTTTGTAAAAAATATAAAGGTTTACATTATAATAATGTACTCGGGCTTTTATTTTCGAGATTGATCTAGGCAACTCCCTACACACGTCGTCAAGTCACACACGCTACACTTTTCCGACGTTATGTCTGACATTTTAAAAAAAAAAAATACACATAAAATCTTTTTACACGGCACCGCGACCTCTGAGAAATCCCAGATATTTCTTGACTGGAAATGCGCAAAAAAATGTAATAAGAAAAACACCAGAAGCAATATGCATTCATATATCGGCTAAAAGTTACTCCTGAGATGTCACCGGCAGGAGTGAAAGGGAAAATATGAAAAAACACACTCTAACCTCGCGGAGTGATTTTTTTTATATTTTTCGCGAATCCGCGCGCGCCCTCTCCTCTTTGTCGGCGTAATGGAAGCGACACCACGGCTCGATGTAATAAGTTACACTATTCATTGCCTCGTCTCGGTTAGAGAGGCGGCGGGGTGGGCCCGTCCATCAAAAAATATTCCACCAGCGGCGTAGTCACATTCGCCGTGTAATGTATTTTCTTTTCCGCAATATATTTTGCATTCGCACAACCCCCATTTGTATGCGAACGCGGCCGCCGCCTACATAAAATAATAATTTATGCGCGATAACGGGCCTCGTGTACCCCTGTTGTACATGCCAATCCTTTTCGGTTCTGCCATCTCTTTGTATTCATCGCAAGTGCCGAGATTATACCACCCACTCGCTCTTTAAACATTTATTAACAGCCCAATTGACGAATCGAAGGGCGTTATATAACTTATGCCAAAGTTACATTCAATTTATGTTCACAATCAAAGATTTAAGTGATTATTAGTCAAATTATGTGATTTTTTAATTAAACAATGTCATGGCTTCTTATAGGTAATATAAAATCAGTTTGAATATGTAAGGTTAATAGCGACTGAGCTAAGTTAGCTCCAGAGAAATCTATCAATTTTAGAAATTCATCGTTAAATAAATCAGAGCTTCGAACCGTTATTTTTATTCGGTTTTCGTTCCGGCTTAATTCAAAAAAATATAGAACAGTTAGGATCAAGTTTTTGTCCTATTTTTTTAGTTTATATTTCAGCTACAAGTGTTTATTATTTAATTGTTTTTATTTGTGTCAAAATTATATAAGTAATCGTTAATCATTTTCGGTTCAGATTCACGGTTTCTTTCCGCTATCAAAAATGGTTTTTAACGGTTTTTGGTTTTCGATTCACTTCCGGTTCCAAGGCCTGATAAATAAATTAATAATAATCATTCAGAGCAAGGTTATTACTTTATTTAATTATTTAGTCGAAAATTCAACTAAATTAAATATTAAGTATTATGAGAGATGATCTTAAATTTTAAGATATTTTTTTATTACGTATACCATATGAGTTTATTATTAAAAAAATAAATGTTTAATAGCAGAAAAAAATGTAATAAAACGCAATATTTAGTTTTATATTGAATTTTCCTGACTTTTTACATCCAAGTTTTTCTAAGGTATGTTTTTTGTAATAACAACTTAAACATATAATTAAATTAAGCTTGAATTATAATATGGTATTTTATTTGAAAATATCAGTATTTTAGTGATAAGAACAACAAAACAAAAAATAAATGTTTTTAACTAACTCATTTTAGTGTTTATTAAACAACAATATCGTATTAAATATAAATGGAAAAAGTCAAAATTCATGTGTTGTTTCTATAAACATTGAGAACATTATGCTTCGAGATGAAAAATGATCGATTTGCAGAAATATATTTAACCTAACAGCATAATGAAAGTTTTATTCTTCTATTGAAATAAGAAACCATTAAGGAGGCGAAATTTATACTCACCAAAAAGGATAAATTTCGACTCCTACGTCCAAATTAGGTCAATGCGGTTTACAAAAGTCGACAAAAATGGCATTGGGTGATTTATGGTATGTGTGAAATATTAAAAAAACTCTTTTCAGGGTAGATACATACGCATACAAACGTACTAGCAACTACTGTGCAAAAAAAAAATATAGTTGACAAGTCAAAAGTCTAAAAAATCACCCCAACAAATTGGCATTGAGGTTAAGTGAAGAAATCTTAAATGCAAGGCGAATAAAACGGAATAAAACATTTGATTTTCTAAAAAAGCGAGAAAATGTCCTTTGTTTAGAAGATGGCTAAATTGTCGTTCTTTTTTAAAAGAGAATGCTTGATAAAAGCAACTAAACGCTATTAATTATTTATATTAACGAAAAGCTAACGAAAAAAAAATATTTCATTATCAGTGACATATCAATAAGTGTTATTACTAAACTGTGTAAATGAACAAGGTTTTAATACATGCAAGGGATAATACATATATAAAAGCCATAGAATCAA
>JAGXCT010036974.1:0-38519 GCA_022495035.1 Philopotamus ludificatus
CTGTAGCTATCGAGGGAGAATATATAATTAATAATTGATATAGTAATATGTAGTTTTATTAAAATAAAAATACGACATTTTCGTCCGTTACTTCTTATAATTAATTATTTGCATCCAAATATTTGCGTTTTGATATTTATTTACACAATTTTTATCTGCAATATATATTATTTGTATTTTATACCGTATAAAAAGAGACTAGACTGTATTTTACATTTGATCTATGTTCGTATTTGCTTAAAGCGCAAATAAATGTACCGCCCAGTAAATTGCAGTACACTCGTGTGTCTATCGTAAGTCAGGCTGAACAAGACAGATAGCAGAGCGATGACCAAAAACAATGGCGGTGGTAAATCTGAAACAAGCGCCGTCGTATCCGGCGCCCATTAAAAAACAAGATGGTGTTTGCGAGCGGAAGTTGGCCGGAGATGAAGCCCGCGATACAATATCCGGTCGGGGTGCCCAGACAACGACACAACTTTCGGATGAATCTAATATTTTCTGCCATTGTGTGAAATGGCTCCTGCGAACAACACATGCATCCATTTAATCTAGAGAGGGGGATGTGGAAAATCTCATCCCCCGGTAGCTGTCGCTCGTAAAGACCCCCCATTATAAGTTAAAAGTTGAACTTGATGACATGTTAATAGGAGTTTAAATCAATTTTTGGACACAATTCGAAGCGATTTCTGTGTAAAAATATAATTAAATTCGTCTGAGCCAATATCAAAATTAAATTTGAACGAACAATATTTCATTCTGCTATCGCCTATTACAAACTGTTGACAACTCCGTATAACTTATTACCAACTTTCGTCAAACAACTGCTTTCACAACTCGTAGATATAGAAACAAAGGCGTTCGGTATAAAATATCGTAAAATTGTAAATTGAACGAAACAAAACGGACTTTGCAACTTTTCCGACTTATCAATTTCGACAGCGCGTTCGGCGACTCCCTAATCTCGCCATTTGAATATTTCAATTAACGAAGTTAATGAGCGATTATTATTATATTTTCATGAGCACTATTCGCGAATAATATACGTATTTTGTTCTGGCTCGTATCGTTTCGCATATTGCCCATATCGTTTATATTTATTATTGCACAGTCGAGATTATTTGAATAATGTCAACATGGCGACACAGCCGGCGACGAGACGTAGCCCTGTGTTTAACCCGTATAACATCAAAGATATTGTACACATTATGGATATGGATATGGCGGCTGCGACTCCTCGAGTGGCGCAGCCCTGGCCCAGGGGTGGCGCAAGGGCCGAGCGGCGGGGGTATCTGCGAGGGGCGGCGCCGCTATCTGCGATCCACATCGTCTCAGAGGGAAAATGTACGTCGAATGGGAGGCCCTAAAGAAAATTCACAAATCTTCAGAAAATTATATATATAATATATAAAAAAAAAAATCCTAACATGCACCTATGATAAATCATTAAATAATTCGTATCACTTATCCAATATTCTTCGATTATATAAAACATTATGAATAATACTTTTATATGTTAGAAGAAGACTAGATTGCTTATAAATATTTGATAAAATCTAATGAGCTGATATCAATTTTCTAATATCAGTTTGAGTTTTCCTAAGAGCTATTAAACATTTCTATATCTGATACAATACGAACGAGTGTTACTGACTTTATTTTGTACTGGGATGAGTTACTTCCATTCGTGGATTTTCCCTTTGGCGAACGGGGTGCGTCCCTGGGGCCTCATAAATTCAGGAGGCCTCAAATTCAGCTTTCAAAACGATTTTTTTTCAGAACAAAAATAATAATTATTTATCAGTATTCCCTAAATTAATTTGACAAATGAATGACTCCATCTATAACATGTTTTTCGGATTGCGGCCCTAACAGTCATATTTCGAACCATATGCACTGACTGTTCCGCAGATCATGATACATGGAATCTGACGCGTAGCTACACTAAGACAAAACGATTCAGTGCATAAGCCTTCAAGGGGTTTAAGCCCTTAGGGAACCTCAGATTTTTCCAAAAAATAAAAATGTTTGAAATTCCTTTTTTTATCGAACTAAAAAAAAATGCGCCTAGAACGTACATTTTAAGGTATAGTGCAGTGTAGTAGAGCAATGAGGCAAGAGAGATGATAGATAAATTTGTGGCAAAGTTTATTTAAAAAAAAATATCACATAACACAAGTATTGTCTAGTAAAACGGCGACACTTACTCGTCGCTATCCTAAGAGCCGCTCCTAAAAGTTGGCAGAACCGTATTTCTCTTGAGGTTGGCAGAATTTTGTTTCTCCTAAGATTGGCTGAACTGGATTTCTCCTAAGATTAGCAGAACTGGTTCTTTCCAGAGGTTTACAGGACTGGATTTATCCTTAGGTTGGGAGTATTGGATTCCTCCTACGATTGGCTGAACTAGATTTCCCCTAAGGTTAGCAAAACTGGTTCTCTCCAGAGGTTGGCAAGATTGGATTCCTCCTAAGGTCAGCAGAACTAAATTTCTCCTTAGGATGGCAGAATTGGATTTCTTCTAAGGTTGGCAGAATTAGATTATTCCTAAGATTGGCAAAACTGACTTTCTAGTGTAGTATTTTAAGGTGTAAGGTGTAGTGAAAATATTTTGAGGGGGGGGGGCTCGCAATTTAATTGCGCCTGGGGCCTCAGTCCGTCTCTGGTTACTCCCATTTTATCTGGAGTATTGAGTCGTCATCTTCATTACAAAGGGTTTCTTATACATAAAGTTGATAATTCTTTGAGATTTAAATATCTGAAACCAAAATTAACGTCCACGTCCTATTAACATATTAGCATTGTTCTTAAATTTAAGAAACAGCTTCAACGACCTTTCCGGTGATTACGTCTTGATTAAAAAAGCAGCAAACAACGTATACTGTGTCCTACGTCCGTTTCAGATGATCATCTTATAATTAATAATAAAAACAAATTTATTCAGCAAATATATAAAAAAAAATATTACTAAAATAAAATAGCAAATATTTATGTTGTTAAAAATATTAGTTTATTATAAATTAATTAAATTTAGTTGAGGATCCGACTTTACTGATCTTCGCCCGGATCTCGCCGGCTTATCTGCAAGAGTCAGCCCAGAGATTGTGATACCTATCTCCCGCGAGCTGTTTGTTGGGTGAGGGTCCTGGGGGTGGGAGTGGGCGGCGATGGGGAAGGTACCAGGATAGAAGGTATTTCGTCCCTATACCCATAACTATAACCTAATACGACGAGAGCAAGGGAACGCTACCTCTTTTCCGCAATACAAAGGAAAGCACCAATATAAAATGGAAATTCGACGATGCCGGCGATCGGTGCAGCTCCAGCCGCCTGCCTGTAATTAAACGCGTATTAAAAAATTCTATAATATATATATTTATTTTATTTAATATTTATGTAATATTTGATACGTATCGTTTTATTATAACGCCAGGTTTACCGCACTTGGACGTTAAAACTCTCAGGAGACCATATATCACGACGATAGTATCTTCACAGGGGAGGACTTTAACATAATGCTTTCATCTTTATTCTCCGCGGCGGCGCTTCTTATATTAAAAAAAGTTTAAAAGTCAAAAGTAAAGGCCTTTAAAAATTTCAGCGTGTTTTATTAAAACAATTTCAAGTCTTTACATTTAAAATACGCCCATTGTCCCCCTAACTGTACGAAAATAATTTATAATTATGGGAATGGATGTAGCAAACTGTGTAAAATAAATATACCGTAGTACATATATATTTTTTGCACTGAAACACATTAAAGAAAAATTAATTAAAATATAAAATTTTACCCGAATAAACTCAGTAAATTTTTATTTTTAGTATATATGTTTTCAATAAAAATATTGTTATTCTAATGATTATCGACATGTTTTTTTCTTTTCAACGATTCAGCCTTCTTAACAATCGAAACGAAGATGCCTCTTTATCTCCAAACGATGGGTCTTAAGCACAATACAATCATACCTTGGTTTCTGAAATAAATATACGTCATTACTTATTAAGAACAAATTTAAATATGTATTACAATTGTATTAAATTTATATTAAAAAATAAATATAAGCACTGAGTGTTGTTTGTATATAAAAAATGAGATTTTCAATGAATATGGCAACACTGCGTTTCTGTTGCACGCATCATAACCTAAAAAATATTATTGTTTTCTTGGATTTCTCTATTTAATTATAGACCTGAATATCTAATTACACGATTCAAATGCTTTTTTTTTTTAATAGTTTCCTGCTAATGGATCTGAAACTTTTTCTTACAATAAATTAGTCAATAAATTTAGCTTAATTGTTATATAAATAATAAAAAAATATTTATTATACTGAATCTTTGCACAGTTTTTAGAAAATAATGTCATTCATTCAGCTAACCCTGCTATAGTGCGGTTTACTAATGGGTGTGCGACTGTCCCTTCTATAGTGCTTCCTACTAGATCGCCGTTTTTTAGAAAACACCAAAGACAAATTACATATTTCGTAAATATGTAATACATTGCCGAGTATAGGCCAATGTCCTTTGGTTGACAACAAAATATAACACCCAGGTTTGAACAAACTAAAAATAAAACAAGGTCATACAAAATATTTGAATGGAAAAATATTTCTCAAACACGAATAAAAAACATAGCATCAAATTTTATAAAGCCTAGTCTTCTATAGGGCGGGTTTCCATAGCGCGATCACTATCTTAGTGTTATATGAGAGTTGGCTATATATAGTACTTAAAACATTTCCACTGTACACTCAATTATTCTTTTATACGGTCTTTAAAAAAGTACTGATACATTATTTTTTCTACATATGTATGAATAATATTTGTATAATTTAATTATAGGTTTATCATTATTACCTTTTTACGCGATTTTCCACACCTCCATATTGTTGTTTTTTAAAATAACACGGTATATTTCGATGAATTCTTTTTACACGGTTTTTGATTTAGTGTATTTAGTGTTTACTGCTTTAAACAATTATTATAACGCAACATCGTTATGATGCACCATGACATGAGCCCCCTACTGACTTCCTAATTCCAGAAAGTAAAAAAAAAACAAGAAAGGACGATATTTTGTCAACATTTAGGAGATAAAGACAATAAATTGCGTTTTAGATTTGCTTCGAAGATTTTGAAATACCCTGACACAGTACATAGTGAATTCTCATAAGGACTAAATAATTTATTATAAAAAATATTTTAAGAAAAAAGAAAATCCTACATATTATTTATCATACCTCTTACATAGTACGTGATACATGACTCCCGTCATGTGTCTACGATGCAACTTCTGGAATCTCACAGGATTCTAATTTGGGACCATTATTATTCGTTTTATTTATTAACGACATAAAACATCTCCTCTCTTGTAATTTCCCCCTCTTTGTTTACTTAGATAACTTGAAACTTTTTAAATCAGTTTCTTCAATAGACGATGCCCTTTCGCTGCAGCTGAATATCAATTCTTTGCTCGAATGGGCATCTACTAATCGTCTTCCGCCTAGTGTTGGAAAAATAAAAAATAAATCTAACCTTTGATTACACGGATGGGAACATAACTCTTCCCGGACAGTCGTCAATCAAATTTCTGGGAATTTTGTTCGACTCTAAATTTAGATTCAATACACATGTATACGAGATATGTAATAGAGCTTCAAGAATGTTGGACTTTGTCTTTGAGAAATTCTCATTTCATACATAGCACCTTAGTAATAAGAATGCTATACGATACATTGGTTTTACTTGAATCAGAATCTATCGTCTGGGCGCCATATGACGCTTCGAATATCCTCAGGCTAGAGAAAATCCAGAAGAAATTCTTAAGATATCTCTACATGAGGGAATTTGGATTTAACCCGAGCTTATAACCCAGTGCATAGATTCACGGTTGCGTGTGCTTTTTATTCCGCCAAATGTGAGGACAGGTACTCTCGGAAACTTTCCGGTAACCAGAGCTATTACATTGCTCGACCACTTGGCAAATCATGTTGATATTTTCAATGTAAAGTATCGCTATTTTGTTGATCTGTTGTATGAAATTTTATAATTTCTTAGAGCAATTAATAACATTACTTATTCATATATACATTCGTTATATATATATATATATATTTTTTTTATTATCTTATATACATTTTCTTTTTTTACTATATATGTTTGTTATGCGTGGTTGGTGAATTGGATCACTATGTAATGCCAATCACGCATTTTCTTATAACAATAATAAAATAATAATATAAAAAAAATATTTTTTGATTAAATTTAACATTCAAATATATTACGATCAGTGAAATATTCATATAAATTTTGTAAGTAAGATTACTCATCACTCGAAAAAAATATGTTTCAGTCCCCCATGTCAATACTCCTCGTATGACATGTCTATCATCTTCCCTTTTTTAAATGTCAAAAAAGCGCGGGCGCCACGGGCTTCCGGTGCGCGCGACACAAGCGCCGCTAATTTGTAAGCACGCGCGCGAAACATAACAGTACAAAAGACGGCCATAAAAAAACTGACGCCCGACATTCGATCTCGTCATTTAAATCAAATGCCAAAATAGATTGAAAACTAATACGCAACCCACGAATATTATATTTATAAATGCGCGATGACTATTTCCATAACTTTGCTCTAACGAACCGCGTCTGGCGTCATTCTTTAGCCCAAATTACATTGTACAATCCATCTGGGCGTGATTAAAATAGTTATCGGGCCGTTTTATCGTCCTGGATCGTGTCGGCCGAACCTGATCCTTCTTCCGTTCGGGAAGTGAATCCAGCGCATGTATCATTGCGCACTCGACGTGTCAGCCACTCTTTTTTTGTCACGTTTCACACAGACCACCCCCTAAATGCGTGGATGAAATTATTACAGTATCAGATTACGTGATTTGATTAAGACCATTCATTGAATTATTTTTTTCACACCGCTTTAATTGATACCAAAAATAAATATCGCAAGAAAGGCTGGTCGGATTTTTGACGTATTATGATCCGGGGATCAAATCCGAATGCGTATTTGTCGTTCAGTCTCAAAACAGGTCATTAAGTTAATCCGCGAGCGTTGGCGGTGTGACTTAATACTGTTTACCATGAGGAGCTTTGGCCATGGAGTCAGCTTCCCACGGGGATCCCAATAACATATGTAAAGCGCCTGATGGATCACCCCCGGCGACGTTCGCACTTTATGGTCACAAAATATACGATTAGCGCAATACACTAAATAAACTGAGGGGGTGACCATGCGAGGTTGACGTAAAATCGGGACAAGAACAATGGAAAGCATTCTCACTTATAAATGTATAAATCTAAAATTAAGCAGATTCACAGTATAGCTCCAGTAGCAAGTCTTAAAGAAATAATACATATTTCTTAGAAAACATTTAGTAACCCTTGAAAAATATTAAATGATGAGGTAGTTGATAACAATTTGGAGGGTAAAAATAAAGATTGGAATCAACTTGTTTAAATGTAATTAAGGAATACGTCAAGTCTCAATCGAGAACAAAGTACTAGTAGCAAATAAAGACCAGGTAATAATTTATTAGTAATTTATTAATAAAAAAGATGGCATAGATAAATAAGTAAATGCTGCCTTATCCATCAAGATATCGATGTTCAAGTATATTGTAATAAAAAATTACATAGTGTCCAAATAAAATTTGATATACAACGATCCCTCGTTTAACACGTTTTCTGTTTTGTGGAGTTCTTAAAATTGTAAAAATTTACCTAAATCCGGTGCCGGCTCGTGTGTAAAATAATTGGGAATGCTGCCAAATATTAAAAATTAAAATAGTATTTTTTGATCATATTTTATTTAAAATATAAATAATAACGTTTAAAATAATATTAACAATAATAAAATAAGTGACAAGCGGCACGTGGCTCTAAGAAGCTGAGAGTCAGTATGAGTGCTCTATAGTGAGTCAGTATGACTGCGCTGAGTCGCAGCGCAACACGGCACATAACAGGAAACCCCCCCCCCCCACATTCCACTACCAGCCTGCATCCATCCAATACACTACGCTGACAGCGCTGACAACCAGACAGCGCTCTTGTTCCACATCGCGCAGAGTAACACTGCCCGCGTATATTTTCATATACATAACAATCAATAGACACATATATACTTTTTTTACACGGTGGATACGTTCCACAAAAAACCGTATGCAATGGGATGCACTTTATTCAAACATCAAGACGCAATAACGCGCGAAATTGAAAATATAAAACATAATTGTTTCTAGGAACCGTATGAGAACAAATATTAGTGTTATTTCAAAATCGTGTAAAAAATATAAAATACATTTTTCCTCAATTTACTTGGGGGTGCTGTAGTTCCACAATGTATATGAACGAACCGCCCCTGCCAAAAATCGATATTTTGGAAGGTCTTCAAGGTGGCACGACTGAAACTGCAATAAAATTTGAACGAAACGACGGTTAAGGCGATTAAAGGAAATGTAGATACAATTCGCCTCTTATCCATACATTTGTTAGTCTCGTTTTACACAGTTGCGTTTAACACGGTGATATAGCAGAACTTATCTTTCGTGTTAATCGAGGGATGGGTGTATTCGTAAAGAAATCCTTGTAAATCAATGATCGTCAAGCATGTTCTTACAAAGCTCAAGCATTAGAGTTTTTTAAGAAATGCTCTTCTTTGGAATAATACATATTTTTTAAATATGAATCACAATTAAAATATTTATCACTAGAATATATAACTGTGGTATTAGAAGGACGTATATATAATATTTGTCAAAATTAGAAAGTGGTTCAATATCTTATTATTTTTTAATTAGTATTTGATTTAGATATATTGATAGACTTCTTCTTAAGATATTTATGGATTACTCGAGATTGATTTTGAAAGGTGAAATAGTCAGCATTAAATTGGGACGTTAGAGTCAGAATTATTTACATAATAACTTTAGCGGTTATTTTGAATGTGCTTTATTTTATACATAATTTAAAATAATATATAAGTCGTAAATAATTTAAATTGAATAAAAATATGCTTAAATATTAAGAGGTTTGCTAATAATTTATATAGCAGTAAAATAATAATTGATTTACACGGTTCTCAATTTGTATGATTTGATTATTTATATCAACAAATGAGTCTTATTAATCTCATTTAAAAATGGGTAAAAAAATATGGATCAAAATTTTCTAGAAAAAAATATATTAAAGATGGAAATAAAAGAACAACGACCAGACAAACATGCATTTTTAATTTAAGACATTTTTTGTAAATAGTACTGAGAATATTCAAAGTTCTATTAACTATTCCATTCACATCATTCGAAACGGAACGAGCTTCTTCAGCTGCGCTGTATATTCATTACGAATCTTTGTATAAATTTAACTGAATATATAAGCTGAAATTATTCCGGGATCTACATATATTTATATACGTAGATACATACTTAATTTTTGGAATCATGAAGATCAAAAAATATCAGAAAAGGATAGGGTATCTTATTTCCATGTAAAATTTATTTAAATAAGTAAATTATTAATATAATAAATACGATTTTATTATATTATTGCCTCTTTATGAAATTATGGTTACCCCATAACTGAGATTTGATTTTTGAGCATGAATGAGTTTGTCGCGCACGCCGCTCATTCTCCCCCTTTATTTGCGCATTTATCATCTGCGCCCCTGCGGGACCCTCCCCCTGCACTGGGCCCCATTGTGCACGGGGCCCTCTCACTGTTTTATGCTAAAGTTATATTTAATCGACACTGGATTAAACACACTCAAGACCTGCATATACTCCTTCGTTGGACGCTTACACATACAGATGTATCTTACAGTTATAATCTTTTAAATTATATTTAATATAAATGTATTATAAGTTAATTATTACTAATATCCATCTATTCGTGAAATCGATATTTATTCGTCAATTATAATTTTATCGTTATCAGATACATCATAGACTCCGTTAATATCTACTTAATATTGGAAAAACGTCGCGTTTTAATGTTCATATATTTTTCAACTTTGAAAAAATTGAAAAAAATCATAGGACATCATGTCCGGTGAATACGGATGCTGAGGTGAATTTCTTTCGATAATCAACAATAAAATAAATGTCTAATATGGCTACCAATGTCAAGATACGTCACAGATAACTTACAATAAAATAAATATTTTATGAAAAAGTATAAGGAAATTTGTTCCATTTTAAGAAAGTTTAATGCATAATAGTTCATATTTTCTCCAATTTTTCCTCTCATGGCGCCTCTCGGCGCACCTAGTCTTCCGGCGCCTGTGTGCGCCTCACAATCTAGCCATATGGATGACGCGCCCCTGTGTGCACGTAAATTTAAGTAAAAAACCATAAAGAAAATCAAAATTAAATCTCTTTCGTCTTTATTACTTTTTCTCAACGTTACAAATATGTATTTTTTTTAAATTAAGAGAGACTGAAAGTCGAGGGCCCCGATTCTTTGGATAGTTTTGCTTTAAGTTAAGGTACGCCTATTAGTATTACTGGCAAATATTTTTTTTGCATAAAAATTAACAAACTACCAAAAAGTAATAAAATCCATATTCACTGTGGAAAAAATATCTATAAAAAGTGACCTTTTTATATAAACCATCCGTTACGGCTACTCGAAAACAACCGCATCATCTCTCAGAGACGCATTAAAAATGTTTTTTTTTAATAATAAAATATTCTATATTTGTTATTTATAATTTGGTCGATATTTGAGATATTTAATTAATTAATATGACGCGTAAATGACACGCGCACTCTGCAATGACTCTAGTTGGCGAATGAGCTCGCACAGCATGTGCCACTCGTACGTTTCATTCGAACTTTGGATATCGTATCGGATGTGAGTGCGAAAAAACATCGCACCTGTAGCAACAGAAGGGAATATTGTTGTATTTATTTTTTTCGCAATTGCAGACAATAAAGGGCATGTAGGAGTTAATCGAGAAAAAATTGCGGTCCGTAATAGACCCCATCGGCACGGCTTGGTGAATCCCACTCCGCGTCGCTCTATAAAATTTCGATTGGCGATATATTTATTTAAAACGATTATTGTGCATATTGCAATATGTTTGTTAGCGTCGCCTTAATGAAATTTAATGATGAGGGCCCACAGGACTTCGAGGGCCTCTTGCCTTGAGGTACCTAGCCTCTGTGTGGCACATACCTACGCTAAATAGCCGCGGCAGCTAACTGGTTAATAATAATATATGGGGACTTAAATATCTACATATAATTAGAGAAACGTTTTTAATAGCAATATCTCAAAATTAACTTAATAATTAATTAATATTGAAATTTATGTATTATTTCAAATATTTTTTTGTATGTAATAATTCAAATCAATATTAATTAATATTATTATTAACCAGTAATGCTAAATATTTTTACGATCGCTACAGTGCCATCTTGAGCTCTAGGTGAAAACTTTACATTAATAATATAATTTTTTAATAAAATCTATTTTAATTACATCGAATCATTTATAAAACGATTTTTTTATGACATCATTATTTTCTCTTCATTAATTTCGGAATTAATCTATGCATGTTAATAATCATAATCAATCACTATGGTTAGAATGTATTATAACAGAAATATCTTCTAGAGATAAAGCTACCAATTATTTGGACGTTATTCGTTAGATATCTCAATAAAAATGCAAATTTAATCAGAAAATATCGGCAACAACGAAATTGATAAACTAATATTTATAACTTAAACACTTCTTTGGATAACTGCCCTAATTTTGATTTTATTGAGAAATTAAAATAAAATATTATTATCGAAGATTCATTTGGTTCAGTTAAAAAATTGCCAATGATTGTATTTTATATTTACATATAATGTATTTCAATTATCCCGTCAAAACCGTAAAGAATTCACACATCTCGGTCCGCTTATTACAAAAAAGAATAAAACCAATTTGAAGTTCAAGAAGAACCATACTAACAAACTGGTGCTCCTTTAGACTTCAACAGCATCTACGGTTAAGATTCCTCTAAAGGAAGACCAATGTCAAGCACGTAATGACCTTCATCAGGCTCAGTGCCAGATTTAACACTTGAGACTCCAGGAGAAATTCAATTTTGAGGCCCAAAGCAACGCAAGTGGCCCATAATTCAAAATACATGGACGGTCATCAAAGAGATTTATGGACGAGCGAACATTCTAGAATGAATTATTTTAAAATATCGAAGAACCGCGCCTTTGATGCCAGAATATGGCAGAGGATTGGACACTACCCCGACGAATCGGAAGCTGACCACACCTAGAGATCGAGCGGGAGTAGCTGATCCACAGTTAAACAATGATGCCAAAATGTTTATCATCAGAGTAGTGGGTTTACCGCTGAAACCCGGGTGTCAACCGCAGATACCGACCAAGCTGGGTATGCTAGTCGGACAAGGACACACTCTCTCCGATGCCGCTGAGCGCTGACTTCGTTCGCACCATGGCCGTAATTCGCAGACACTCGTGCTAGTGCTGCAGTTTTGCGTAACGTCTTTACGCCACTGAAGCTAGTGATCTTCACCGTAACAGACAACACATCGAACATCATTGGCCCATGCACCAAAGAATCTTCACAACAAACCGACTGGGGGAGTTGGTAAAACCAGAAGCAGAGTTGAGCAGATCGACGTCTCTGTTTCGAAGTGAAGAAACCGACGCAATCGCGATTCTTTGTAATATTCATTCTCGCTTTATTCAGTCCAAAATAAATACGAATGTCGCCGAAAAAATCTATGGAGTCAGATATTTCTATACCTCGGAGCGTAAACCCCAATATTTTAAATAAAATTTACATGAGAATAATATGTTCATATAAAATGGAACGATCTATAAAATAAATAATATAATTTAGTTAAACAAAACACTGAAAATATTTCATATTTTATTACAAAATCTTACGTACTCATAATATTTACATTCAGATATCTTAAAAAAGAGAAACTTTCGTGATCATTGAACTTTATGTATATCATGAAAGTTAAAAATAATCAATGATATAAAAATAATTGTGTTCCAAATGTTGATTACTTTTTGTTAAATCATAACAACTGTGAATTATTAACTAAATCGATCAGTTTATATAATTTTATTAATGAAAGTATAAATATGTTATTAGTCTTCTATTTCGTCCATGAAACTTTAGGAATATCAAAGTGTTCAGTGAGACTGTCCAAGTGTTGATTAAATTTCTCCACCCGTTGTTTGTGAGTCATTGATGCCTTTTGAGCGATACGTTCTTTTTGCTGTAATTTAAAAAATAATATTATAAATTACATTAAACGAGCAACGAAACTGATTCAACGATACTCATTTTAAAAGAAATACAATATAAAAGATTGTAATTTACAATAAAATTTGTAAAACACGTTGTTTTAACAATTTAATTTATAGTATATCAGATACATTACCATTTTCTCTTGCATCTTTTGAAATGCAATTTCTGCAGGTGTGCGTTTTGGCTCCACGGGCTTGGCTCGGGGTTCTGAGTTGGCTGTAGCACTATCGCCTCCAGCGCTGGTATTTTTTGTGATTTCTGGTCCGGCGCTCTTCCTTTTTTTCTTCTTTTTAGTAATACCAGAGTCTGCTTTTAATGACAAACGACTGCGAGCTACGCAGGCATACTGGTCCGCATCCGCCATCGTAAACAACTGACAGGCTAAATGACAACCAGTGCTGCCAAATCAAAACATAGTATTTAGCTCAATGGGGAAACTTTGCCTGCATTACGGCAATAATATAATATCATCAATATTACTCGTCGCCTATTATTCTCGTATACCAAAAAATGCGTTTTTTAACGTTATATGCCCAAATTTACATATCAAATAATATAAAATATATTAAACTATGTACGGCCCTGATTCAATATTCCGACTTTACCTTATATCATTTCATCACTTGGAAGCCACAAAACATTCACTCGTTTAGCATTTAAACCTTACCAGACTTTCGAATGGTAGTCGAGACCAAAGGAGCCTGCGTCTCACACGTGACGTGGGGCTCTTTTTTGTTTCATATTGCGGGGACCCAAGCCATCTTGGTACGTAGTTTTTCATAAAGAATTAATACTCTCTTATTTACTACAATATAAAATGTTTAAATTATAATTGTTATATTTCTTTTACTATACAGCTTTAGCTGTCAATCTTTTATATACGAAATATATGTATAAAAGAATAAGATCAATGGAGTTGGGATAGCATAAATAAGATAAAAATAAAACAAAAAATCATATACATGATTTGTATTTTAAAAACCACTCAAAACGGGATGGCTTTATTATAAGTAATTTAATTACATGATTTAATATTTATAAAATGATAATCACATACATGGTCGGAACCATAGATATAATTTACATAAAACAATGGAATGAATTGCAGATCTAAAACAGTCTTAAAATTTATTAGAATTTGAAATAAAAAATATCATAATAATAACCCTGATGCATATATTTAATTACAAAATGCAATTTTGGACTCTTTGGACGGTTCTAATGCGCTATTGAATCGCACTTCAATAGAGGATCAATGAAACAAACAATAATAACTCGTCATATTTACATAAATGAAAATATTTTGCATACAACAAATTATATAAAAACCATTAATTATAACAAAAAAGTAGTCAGTCAAATATATCTAAAAGATTCAAAAATTATATGCAGATTCGATTTGAGGTATAAAATATATACAAAACTTACAAAACAATAAAAAAATTAAATAGATGTATGTCGCCAATACCTAAATAATCTTTAAATAGGCGATTACGAGCATTGATCGTTTAATATCAAGCTTTTACTCAAGCTTATCAGTCATAATATCTATGTGCTATTTCACCCCTATTTAATTAAGGCTTTCATATAATATACTTATTCGATATTGTCCCATTTAATGTGACAGGACGGAATTAACGAAGGTAGTGATTTAAAATAAAAAAATCATTTGATATTTAAAACGTATAAAAAAAAGTGTATAAAAATATCAATCATCAAATACCGATAAAAATAATTAGAATTATTATTATGGCCACGGGATTATAATTAGATCATCATACAAAAAACTTATGACTATCGTAAATCACATACGATTATAAAACGGGAAGTGTAAAATATAAAAATAAATCATCTAGAAAAACGTATCAATTTAAAATAAATTTGAACTAAGCCGTCATATATACAAAAAAATTAAGTTAAACTGTTCCTTACAATCAAAATCATAAGATAAAGTAAAATTAGAGCAAATATGAAGCAAATTGTATGAATATATTTATTATTAATTTTTGATCGTTAATTGTGAACAATTATTGTCGACGATTTTCCGTTGAATTCAACTAAAAAATCTTTTAGGCATTTACCGATGCTCAACATTAATAAATTGCATCGCAAATAATGCATTTGATTGTACTAGAAGGAAGTTAATATAAAAAATACGACGATAATAATCAAAATATTAACATCGAATCATAATCTTGCACAGAGTAAAAATGTATAAGAGTAAATAATGCCGAAAACTAATAAGGCATTTTCAAGTTTGTCCCACATCGAACTGGCAGCTGACGTACCCCAATAGCTGTATGTGAAAATTTTTATATTATTCTCTGTCACCATGTAGGGATTTGATCCATCGTCGAAATGCATAGGACATTGATCCCGCTCTCTTTCATACTCTTGCATGTCCAGAGCGACTGCAGCGCCCTCCGTATAATTCCACGACGTTACATCTTGATGCAAATCGCAGAACGGACCTATAGCCTGCGACATCAACACTCTGAAAAGCAATAATGATCCATTAACACTATTAAAAATGATCTTGTTAATAAACATATCAGGTAAACGTACCTATTTAGATCCGATCTTTGATAAACCCAACATCTGTATTTTGAAAACGGATCCAATTCATCATACGTTATGAGATACGACTTCAAATTTTCCTTCCAATATCCAATACATTGCATTCTAAAATCGGGATCGCTGTAAATATCGACAGGTCGACCCAAATGATCCACAGACAGACAGTAAGTTTCGTCGATCGCTACTTCCTTTTGATCCGTGTCGCAGACTGAAAAATCTGATATATTTTCTTTGCAATATATGTTGGGTCGGGGACTTTGTGTGACTCCTCCGAGTATTCTCGTTTCGAACGGAATGTCTCCTTTTTGTGTAAAATTGAATTTCCCGGCGATTGGACACCTGACGCCGACGGGATTCTTCGCCAGGAACAGATCATACTTCCACTTTTCCCTATTCTTAAACTGGACCCATGAGCATACAGTGTGGAAATTATCCTTTATAACGGCAACACCTCTGCGGAATCTATTTAATTTTAAATCAACGTTAAAATCCGCGTATATAAACTATTGAATTCTGTATTTCATTTTCTTACCTGATAATATTGTGATGTTGAGGTACGAAATCGAAACATACATAATCTTTTTGACAACCGTCGACGGTCAATCTCGCCATCATTACACGCGAATCTCGTTGTTCTCTGTAATAAAACATAATATATAACTTATTAATAATTAATGTTAGGTAGAATGGAAAGAAATGTCTTTTTAATAACAAAAATAAATTGTAAACTCTACAATGCTATTCTGAAAAACAATTCATTAGCTATAAGCTGTTTGTTAGATCGATAATTATTCAATTCTTTTGTATACAAGATGAAGCTGTGTCAGATCGATCTGACGCAATTCCATCCTTCGCCATCCACCCATACCACATATACCAGTTTGGGCCGGTTCAATCACTACAACTAAAGCAGTTTATTACGTGAAATGCGTAATTCTAAAATTAAGCATACTCTGTTTAAGTGAGAAGGGCGAGGTAAAATAGTTTTGGTTAACTCTCCAAATGTTGCTGACCACGTCCATGTGTTCGATTGGACCCTCCAACGAAGAGGAGAAATACTGCATCAGACGAAATGTAGTAGGTCATGATGAGCAACGTTAAGGTGAGGGACAGGACCATAGAATGTGGCATAAGTCCTGACAGATTAAACTCTTGAAGCTCTTGAACTCATCGTAATCGTCACGTGTCAAGGATGCGGGAGAATTAGCCTCCAAAAAGACTTATGGTTAACAAGCCTTCCTGTCCCCAGAAGAAAGGAAGACTAAGGCTGAGGTGGTTGGACTGTGTAAGAGGGACACTACATCATTGAAACTTATCGGTAAATAGAGCGACATAGCAGCAGACCGGATAAAATGGAGAAGAGTGTTGGATGAGACCAGGGCTTAAATAGGACTGTTGCATCAATGAAGAGGTTATCCTTTATTAAATGAATTTAAGTGATTGTTGATGTCTTGCTGATCCAAGGCCGTAAGCGATAATTATTAAGGGTTAAGCTTTTTTATTAGAATCTTTTCAAATGGTCTATTACACAGTTGACAGGAGACAGCTGGTAATCTCAAGATAATTCCACGGTAGTTTTACAAGGAACCAATTCCATTACTAACTTTAATCGTTTCAGTACCATAAGTCTACCGGTGGCCTCTGTGTACGGAAGACACGAATACTGTAAACCCACGGGAGGCCATGCCTCTTTCCTCTGATATTCTTAAATTACGATAAAATTAAACGTATAAAACATAAAAAAACGTCATGTTAAAAAAATCAAACATTGACAATAAAATAATTACCGGCAAACATATATTGTGCGTCTATAACGGCCCTCATCAGGATACCATGTCTCGATAATATGAGTTTCGTTTATAAATACATCTGCATCTATGTTAGCGGTATTAATCCAATTTCCAGAGAAATTTTGTGGCAAACGACATCCGGCTTCGACTGCTTCAGACTTGAAAAACAATGATTAATACGTTTTAATTAAATACATAATAATATATTTTAAATAAAATATTATGTTTAAAAAAAATACCTTAATTGGAGTAATACGTAAACGTTCGGGAGATTTTTCGGGTGTTTTTAAGACGTTACATTCGGCGGTGATCGAAACACCAATGTACAAATCATCGTCACGATTCTTTAAAAAGCATCTATATTTTTCATCTTTACGAGATTCTTTTGTATTTGCGACAGCGAAGAAATGATTCTTTCCAACGAACCAATCGCCTGTAATAAAATTAAAATGCATTTAATTATTCATATTTATATAAGATCAAGTGTTTATTATAGACTTACCTAAACAACTGTATTCCACAGTACCGTCAAATGTTTCAGACATTCCCATACAGCTTCTATAAGTGATGTTGAATTTTTGATTTGTGATCAAAAATTGAGTACCGGCTGTCTGACATGATCGGATTTGAGCATCAGGATTATCACACTCACCCGTAAATCTAAATCTATTTTGATAAGCAAATTGCCAGACACCTTCGAGCGATGATCTGCAATTAACCTAAAAAAATATATAATAATTAATTACGCAATGCGTTTTTAAGTTCGTATGTAGTTACATGTGAACTTACCGGTACGTAATTCTCACTGAACAAAGTCACGAGCTGTTGATCAGGATTGAGACCGCGACAAACTCGGCTCACAGTAGGTTCCTCACCCGGTCCAAGATTGACACAAGGGGTTTCTATTTTTTCCAGAACATTTACAGTGCGGACAAGCAATTTTACACAGTAGTAACAGTTTGATTGCCGCAATACCATTGTGTAATTGACGTGGTAGTCATCTTGTATTGCTACACAATAACCTCTAATAATATAAAAAAAAAACATCATTTAATATTTTGCTAGATCGATTATTACTAATAAAATAAATTCATATTTTTTACAAACCTCTTGGACATTTCTTCGGCATTGATTTCTGTGAGAGTATTTTTTCCATTTTCCCAAGAAAACCAAGCACCTCTGATGACAATTGGAATTTGACAGTCTGCAGTCGCAATGTGAACTAAAAAAATAATGTTATTTTATATTTGTTATATCATCTAAACGTGATTGATAATTTTTTTTTATTAAAAAAACGAGAATAAATTGACCCAATTAAATTTAATTATGATGAATTATCAACTAAATAAATGATTATATTACCAATTTATAAAGCCATGGAAAATGTGAGTCTAGGATGAATCATCTTAGATCCAAGTTTAGTATGAATGAAACACCATCACAATGGGGAATATGACTCACTATTTTGATTTTAGTGTTATTAAACACGTAATCAAACACTAATAGAGATATCAATGAAATCAATCTTGATGTATTTGTCAACAAGGAGAAAATGATATTTAGTACCAGGGTAAGCTAAATTTAAATATGTATAAAATCATATAGGACCAAATAATCGAATTAGAACCTCTGAGCGCTAGCAGCAGCAGCAGCAGCGCGCCTGGAGCCATCGCCACGCCCGGCAGGGTGGTCAGCGCAACCGTCACTGTCAACAGTGTTACCAGTAATCAAAATTGTTTCTTCATAATAAATAAACGGCGTCTATACACCCTTCCCTTGATTTGTGTGATTATAAAAACCGAGAAAAAAACAAAAACAGTTATGACCAAAATCAAAAAGAGAATAAATTACAAAAAATGAGTGAGATTGAACCAAGAAAATAATAAGAATTGCACGTAAACGGTAAATATTATCGTGATCGCGTCCAGTTCTTTAAGGTGACGTGGTAGCGGCGAGACAATGGCTGCTGGCGTGGCTGTTCCCAAGGGTAGTCAGCGTGTGGCGATGATGCGATGTCCACTGAGTCTGAAGATGTCAGATGTGTCCTGGCTTGGCGCGCGGTTTCTCTGATGTCGTCTCAAAGCGAAGATGGTCTTTGGAGGTGTAAATACGATGATGTACAAAATTGCTGACTTAGCGGGAGCAGAAGTTCAGCGGTTTGCAGCTTTGATGAATCGGATTCTTCATCGTGAGAGTGTGTTGCCGATAAGTTGGGCTCCAGTCGGGACTTATGTGCGCACAAGACTCTTAGACAGAGTCCAGGATAGCTTCAGCTCAGGGCGAAGCTGCGATCCTCTCTGGCGCTTTGTTGCCTGGTTGCCCAATTTTATACCGAACGGATACCTCTTTCCACTCCTGACGTGGTTGTTTACGTCTGCGATTTTTTGCTTGATATTCCAGAATTAAAATTAGTTGTATTTTTTGACAGCAGCTTGTCATTTGCACTTTTTGCAAGCGTTGCATTTTCGTTATTTACGAAAATACATGTGCTAGCTTGATGTTTTATGCTTCTGGGTATGTGCTTGAAGTCCATTTAATAATCGTTTTGACAATAAGTCATTTGTCTTTAATGTGACCATCACAAATATATAAAAATTTAATAAACAAAACTCTTAATATAAATATATGTATTTTTTACAAAATCAGATGAAAATCGTTTTTATTATTATTTATTCTTTTATTTATTTGAAATCTTGTCGCCAAATTGTGTGAAACGCGGTAGCACGAGCGTTCGAAAGTTTTTAATCGGCAATCGATCGAATTATGGAAACTTTAAAAGATTTTCATCAATCAGTTGATGATGATATACAAATTCCAAAAAAAAGAAATGCAAGATATAATCGAAAAACGCTGACGATGTCGTCTATTTTAATTGAGTAGAAAATATAGACCATCGGGGAATATACAGGTTTATCCCAAGCCGAGCATTACTCAGCAAATAAAAGCGATCTTCTGTATACGATAATACGGAACTTTTCACTTTACTTCACTGGCTGACAAACACATTCATTCGCGTCGGACCAACAGTTAAACCAAAGCTAGCGACCACGTGCCCAGGGCATATAGAAACCTGCCCCGAACAGACTTACGCAGCTAACAAAATTAAGTTAATTCCGGTAATACGGAACATTTATCTTTACCTCCACTACCTAGCCAAACAATAACACTAGTTCGCGTCAAAGCTAACGACCACGTGACCGGGGCGGAAACAAGAATTCCCAAACACATACGAATACGGTTCTCTTCCCATATTTCAGCTAATTCTTATTTATTTATTAGGAGAAATGTGTGTAGGGGAAGTCCCCAGGTTGCCTATAAGGACGAGCCGCCTCTGACAATAAGGAAATAAATCCTTTAGCAGTATCTTTATCTCTTGGTTCTCTAGCGAATTTAATATTATGTAAATAATATCTCATTTTAAAGTTGGCGGACCAGTCATTACTTGCTTGAAGCACCGTGTTAAAATTATTTTTTAATCTAATCTTCCATTATTCAAAATGTGCGAAATAGGAAATTCTGCGAAAGCCGAGGAACGCTTGTACTTTTAATTAATCATTAAAAACATTTTTTTGCATACTTGCAACATCGACGGCTGTCGGACCGCTGTCGTTTGAAGCGTATCTGAGTTTTCATTACGAATTTATCGTATTTTCACTGTTAAATGTAACTATTTTATATGAAAATATATTGAATAACTATGCTTGAAATATAATAACACACACCGATGAATTATTTAAGATTTTAACAACGCTTTTAACCATTGTGTTAATTTTGACAGTTCTGCATTCGGTGCCGATATCTTGTCGGCATCTATAATACAGATGTTATGTATCGATAATATAATGAAGATATATATTAATTAAAACCTAGAATTTATTTGGATATCTCTAGAATCTTATACACTTAATAAACATTGCAATAATAATAATTTTATTTAATTACATATAGAATCTATTGATATTAATGTATGTGACCCGCCTCATAGGTTATTTATAATTTGAGCCGTATTTTAAAAATGTTTTCTTTTAAAATGTAAAGCGGATGGACTATTTGATGTGGGTTTCATTTATTGATTGCTTTACTTTCAATGTTTTTAATTTACAGATAAGAAATGGGTCGTCGTAAGTCTAAAAGAAAGCCACCTCAAAAACGGAAAGCCATTGAACCACTCGATCAGCAATTCAACTGCCCTTTTTGCAATCATGAAAAATCATGCGAAGTTAAAATGTAAATATTTAATACAAGATTTGATGGAAAAATATGCAGAATTTCTAATCATCGAGGCCACAAAGAGTTGTGAAAATTACACGGCTGGTGTAATTTAAAAATTCTGCATATTAGTCAAATTTCTGTACGTATACGAATATTTAGGTATGTATTTTTTTAAATTATAATTTTATTTTTAGGGATCGAAGTAGAAATACGGCAAAAATAATGTGTCGAGTTTGCCTGGAAGATTTTCAAACATCAACAAATGTACTATCAGAACCCGTAGACGTTTATAACGATTGGGTGGATGCATGCGAGGGTGCAAATTAGTCGTATTTCTAGAATTTATTTTATTTTATAACTCGACAATCAAATGTATATGTGAGAAATACAAATAATGACGAGAATACAACACACACCTTTGTGTTTCTTGCGAATGTCAATAGAAATCAAATCAAATTCAATTATTAATATACATTTACTGACATTGTGAACTTAAATGAGCATTGTATTCTGCAAATTTCCAAAAATGTGGATTGAAATCATGTAAAATATTTATTTTCCGCTGATAGAACACAGCGGCAAACATTTTTCACACGTGCGTGGGATAATAAATAAATATTCATCATTAAATTATGCTTAAACAATTTGTTTATTTCATTTACTTATGTTATTTTATATAATTGCACAAATAAACTTTACACGAATCAAGTTCAATAATTCACTTATATTTAAAATATGTTAAATTGACAAACAAATGTGTATACGACAATTTTCATTAAAATCTGATGACAATATTACATACAATATTTATTTTGTTTCTACGAGTTTCCTATTTAAATTTATATGAAATAGTATTTGATATGCAGTAAATTTATTCTCTAAATGAAATAAATTCATTACTGCGTAATGCGATATAAATTCAATCACTGATAAATAAGCTTGATCGAAATTAAAAATATGTAATAATAGCTCATTGTCATGTCATCTAGAATAAGCAATTACTCTACATCCTGTAATTTAAAGGTTTATATATAAATTTAACTGTATGATAAAATTAGTTATGACGTTTTATACCAGAAGCATTTTATTTAAATAAATAATTAATTAAAAAGAGCTATCTATATAATGTAAAGTGAAAAGAGATGTAATGTTTTCATACAGACTTCAATCAATAAGTCGCTTCTATTAATAATCCAACAATTTTTGTTTAACCTAGCTGTGCCGATGGGGTCCATTTGAGACCCCATCGGCACAGCTTTCTTCTCAAATAACTCGTAATATAAATCCTACATATCACAAACTTTTTGTATTTGTCTAAAAAAAAGCCTAAAGAACAAGTATTATAAATTATTATTGACCTTAATTGTCCACAATTGCGAAAAAAAAATTAAAACAACAATATTCATCAAAATCTTGACTTGAAATGCTTGGGGTCTATTTTCTATTATAAATAAACCCCCTTCGGACGACGCGGTTAGTTTAAAAAATTCTAGTGATGAAACTGGTCAAAAGGACAAACCAAAATCAGGGAGACCTCTTAAAATTAAGGAATTGTCACAAGAAGTCGGTTATCCATTCTCAACAGCAAACGATAATTTTAAGAGGCACGGCAAAAAAATAAACAAAGAATTTGGGTGCTGTGTGAACTTTCTCCAAAGGTTTTAGAACAGGGAATAACCATCTTTTTATCTTTATTGTTTATATGTGAGGCCGATCTGTTTCTTAGGATTGTTACTGGGAATGAGAAGTAGGTCCTCTATACAAATCTTTGACTTATCGAATCAAGTACCTGTGTCTACCCCTGGGCCATCATTGTATGGAAAAGGTTCCCCTGTAGCATGTTTTAGAAATAATTCACTATGGATTACTAAAACCTGGTCACACTGTTATAGTAGAGGTGTATTATGCCCAATTAAGTACTGCTTAAAAATCTATCAGTTTTAAGAAACAATCAAAGATGAATTCTCCAAAATAATAATGGAGGATTACATGTAGAAAGAATTACGCAGGACAAAATAAGAGAGCTAGATTTAAAGGTTCTGCAACATTTACCATAATCATCTAATTTGGACTTTCGTACAATCACCTTTTTAAGTCGATGGAAAATAATAAAGATGAAAAAATGATAAAAGTCCAAAATACTTAAAAATAACCACCAGAATTTTACAAAACCCGTTTTGTAAACCAAGTTTTAAATTTTTCTTGAATAACTATTTTAATATAAATCCTACATATCACATTTTTTTTACATTTGTTTAAAAAAGTTTAAAGAATAAATATGATAAATAATCACTGACCGCAATTGCGAAAAAAAAATAAAAACAACAATATTAGCTTCTGTTGCCAAGGGCGTGATGTTTTTTCTTGCTCGCATTCGGTACGATGTGCCAAGTGCAAGTGAAACGTACTAGTGCCGCGAATACTCACTCTGAGGTGAGACAACGCCGAGTGTGTGTCATTCTGTATAGTTAAAAAATCCAAAATATTAACCAAATTATGAAGCACTTGAAATGCTTGGGTTCTCTTATTGACTTAGTTAAATCTTAGTGATTTAGTTAAATCTTAGTGACGGTGGATTAAATAAACAATTAATCGCAATAAAAATTTAAATTTTACCTAATACATCATAATGGCTTGAAAAATTCACCAATGATAAGAAATCAAAAGACAAATCGGAAGGGCTTCTAAATTAAATGAAGCTTGTAAGCTGCCGATGGAGTGAGATTCTTGTATCAATTGATGAAAACTGCATGTTGTTCCTGATCTATCATAAAATATCAATTAGATTCTACTCGTAATTCACCAATTGTTGCCGAGCAATAAATCTGTATCTAATCTGTAGTCAAATCTCAAATCAGTAAAAAATGGCCATTTCGTTTCACTTTACATTTTAAAAATATATTGATACATACACAGACTATAGTCGAAAAATTCTGCAACTAAATCTTAGGTCTTGAAGAAGTTCGGTAATCGCAACGATATTATGTATTCATTTATTAAAAACAAACAATTGCCTTTATTTTAATTTGACAACATCGTCGATAATTATACCGGCTTAAGTACTATTCAACACATTAATACAATACTTCTTTAAATAATCACAATATAGCTATCATGTCAAAGGTGTCATGATTTTGGATACCTTTTGACGTTCACTAGATAAATCGCAGGATAAAAATGGACCCCAATTAATTAGCTAGCTTATTTCTAAATTTTTCACACAGAATATCGATTATAATATGATAAAAAAATGATAATAACACACCGCATACATAGCAATCGATTCAGATTATTAGTTGCATTAATCTGAATTATTTATTTAAATATCCATAAATATATTTGAGACATGAATCGATGAAATCATGTCCTCGAGCACCTTTTTCGTAATAATTTTAAAGCAGCAATGATGTGCATATTCTCGATGGCCCAATGAAACACATATTTACAAATATATTGTGCAATGATTCGTCCAAATAAATAATTATTTATAGTCTTATATGATATAATTCATTTGCACAGTTCTTCGGATAAAAACATCTCTTGGACCAATATCAAATTTCAATAAAAGTACATAATGAATAATAAGACTCGATTGACCGACTACATTTGTGAATGATTATAGAATTGTCAATTTGCGCGAAAGAACGCATAAATAAGATTTGTTTGAACCTCCGCCCTTATTTGAGTAGCATTCGTAATTTAAGTAGAACTCCTCTAACTTGAAATTTCGGTGGCACCAATGGATATGGTAATTAAGATCATACAAGAAGTACATACCTATATGCAAAGGACAAATCCTCGAGTACGTACGAGAGTCGATAAGTATGTTTTAAAGCACTTAAGCTCGAAAATCTCCGAACACTGGGCCCTAAGGATCCTAAGAAGAGCATTTAAAGCTGTACTGAGACGTACCAATTACAGTTTTTGTCAGGAAGGACAAATCGTTTTGACCACTTGAGGATGTGTTTCTTGAGGGGCGACGCTTGGGCGTAGAAACATCTGGTACCATTCTTAATAAATCGGTACCAGCTTCTTGTACATGTGGACGACATAGACATTGTGGCCAGATTATGGCCGGCTCTCAAGGATGAATGCCAGCGAATAATGAGAGCGGCAATTGGCATGGGACTAAGGATCAACGAAACCAAGACAAAATACATGCCCATATGCCAAGGACGAATCCTTGAAACCCTGAGAGTCGAAGAGTACAGCTTCGAGGCCATCCAGGAATTCACATATCTCGACAAAGAAACCAATTTAAAAGTACGAAGAAGAACCGTGCAACTTTGGACTTCAAAAACGTCTATGGTCGAGATTCCTCTCAAAGAAGATTGAAGTCAAGCTCTATATGACCCTCATCAGGCCCGTTCTAACATACGTTGGGCTCTGACAAACAAGATGAGTAACAACTGGATATCCTGGAGAAGAGAATTCTGAGACAAATATTTGTAGCCTTATTTGACGACGGGGAATGGCGTATCTGAAGTAACAATGAGCTGTATCGACTAAACAAGGATATACCGATCACAGCTGTCGTCAGAGTAGCCAGACTCCGGTGAGCCGGTCACGTGTCAAAGATGCGGGACAGTCATCCACTGAAAAGGCTTATGGTTAACAAGCCTTCCTGCCCCTGGAGGAAAGGACGATCGAGGCTGAAGTAGATGGTCTGTGTTTAGTAAGATACTGCATCATTGAAACTTAGCGGAAGATGGTGCAACGTAGCAGCAGACCGGATAAAATGGATAAGGGTGTTGGATGAAGCCAGGGCTCTAAAATACAGCTGCCGTGCCTGTGATGTTGATAAATAAGACTAAATTACGGTAATTTTTCGATCAAAATTTCGAACAGCTAATGAATTTCTAAGTAATGGATTTCATGTTAGAGGAGTTGTACTATATTTTAATATTAACTTCCGTGATCTCCACGTTGTCTTTAGATCATATATTTATTTGAAAAATACATTTGGCTATAAAAACATATTGGGGTTTTTCACTGTATCCAACCTTTTTTTGGTCCTAAAAATATTACGATTGATCATAAAGCATGATTTTTTTTGTTTAATTTTAAAGTATGGCATTTATTCATTACATAACGTATAAGATGTAATAGAATAACATTTTCGATAAAATACACGGCACACGGGAGAACTGAATGTTCGTACATACACGGACGTAGGAAAAGTATTTTCACAAGTGATAAACCCCGATCGTTCTACATACAATTTTTATTTTGTATAATATACAAACGAAAATATATTAAAATATAATCAATATCAAATTGTTAAAAATTTCTTTACTAAAAATAAATTATCACACATTGCGCTCATATACTGATACATAAACCGTTGATATATTTTTATAAAAAAAATATGTATTCAAATTTTGTTTATTTTTTTCATTTTTTGTCCAATAGATTTAATAATTAACCATCTGAGGTCTTATGTCAAGTTACACTCGACTGTATAAGGTTAATAAGAAGATTTATATAGCATTTTATATAAAACATGAATAAAAAAAATATTTATCAAACGAACTAACGTTGATCTGTCGAATAATGAAAAGCATTATTAAAGAAAAATAAGCAAAAATTAACATTTCACTTATTATGATTATTACTATTATAATTTTTCATAGTAGCGATATTGAAACACAGCATTTAACCCATAAAAAAGAATATTATGAAAGACGGAAAAAAATGATTAATCTCACATTATTTCGTAAAATCTATATGATAAATAAAACAATTGATTAAAAGTGTTAAAAATATCGTCGCTAGAACAATTTGTTTATTTTTTTTATTAAACCCTAATAAAGACGTATTCAATTGTCTAAATAAATAACGCGTTCCGTTATGCTATTAATACTCAAATTGATTATTAGTACACGATTCAAAATCCATTATATTACTAAAAAATGGCACATACAGATTTTGGATAGTACATTAATATATTAAACAGCAATAAATAAATAGTGTCAAATAAATGCGATCACTTCATTCTCTTAATAGATTAAACATTTTTTTTTACAAGTCAACGATGCTTAGATTAGTTCCGGAATGTGCCGGCAGATCTTCTTGAACGACTAGAGTGCCTATGGGATTTATGGCCATTTTACGTTCGCGTAATTTAGTCATTTCCGATTGTAGTTTCTCCAATATGGCATAGTTTGGTTGGTTGACTGCCGCACGCGATTGCAGCAGCGTAATTTCTTGTTCCTCTTGTTTTTTCTCTTTGAAACTCTTGACTGATCGCGTGCCGTATAATCGTAAGAGTGAACCCCAAGACGAAATATTCGGATGCAGAGCCTGGACAATATAAATATGTATTATTAAAAACATTCTTAATATATCCACAATTATAAACGACTACCATCAAAGTAATAAAAAAATATGATCAAACCTGTAAAATGGCTTGAGAAGCTCGCTGTTTACCATCACGTTTATTTTTACATACAACCGTAGCCGTATGTTTACCGACGGTTATTGTATATTCATTACGTTGATGTTTAAGGGTGTTCATCTGCAAGATAACATCAAAATAAAATAATTTAAAAATAATAGAGGTACCGCACGAAATTGTTATTCTTTGACAATGTCCTTTTTAATAGTCATTTGCGTTTCGGTTGTCGATCTGTTAACACGTATATATAATTAGATTATTCCCGAGGTTGGCAGAACTGGATTTCTAATGTAGTATTTTAGAGTGTAGGTGTAGTAAAAATATTTCAAGGGAGGGCCTGAAAAGTGCGCCTGGGGCCTCTCAAGTACTAAATCCACCATTAAGTGCAAGGACATAATATTAGCTAGATTCATATACAGCAGGGATGGGCAATCTTTTTTTACAACGGGCCAACTACAAATTTAAAAATGTTGTGCGAGCCGGACCGCATGTAAGAAACTCAGCGGCTCGTGATTTTAAAAACCCCCTACCTTATTTAAAAAAAAAAAAATGAACGGTATATATTTTTAATACAGTGAAGCCGAACCAAGAAAATAATAACAAATATCATTTTTTTTATCGCGAAATGAAACAAAAATATTTTTTATTAATATATAAAAATGTAATAAACAAAACTCTTAATTTAAAATATGTATTTTTCACAAAATAAATGGAAATCGTTTTTATTAATATTTATTGTTATTATTAATCTGAACTCTTGTCTCCTAAGTGTGTGAAACACGGTTGCATGAGAGTTTGAAAATTTTAAATTGGCAATTGTTCGAATTGTGAAGACTTTTATCAATCAGTTGATGATGATATCAAAATTCCAGAAAATAGAAATGCAAAATATAGTCGAAAAACATTGACGGTGTCGTTTATTTTTCGAATTGGGTAGAAAATATAGATCAGCGGGGCATAAACAGGTCTGCCCCAAAGAAAGCTTTATGCAGCAAACAATAAGAGACTTTCTGTATACGCTAATAAGGAACTTTTCTCTTTGAAAAATGTCACAAAAACAGTGGCTTTCTGAAGAGTAGGTACCGCCAAAATTGAACTTCCATCAAAAAGTTCCTTTTGTCTATATGGTAGGATTGTAAAAGAGTTATTCATTATAAAATGGCCAGATAATAACGTTACAGTTCTATTGTGATAAACTAGAATGATTAAAAGAAGCAATTCGTGGAAAAAGGACCAAAAATATTCTTTAAAAAAAAATGTATCAAAGAAGTAAAAACGGGTCTCAATGTCTATTTTACATCCAAATCAAAAGATTTCTATGCAAATGGCATATTAAAATTACTAGAATGGAAGGAAGTTGTAGCTATTGAGGGAGAATATATAATTAATATGGTAATATAATTTATATATTTTTTAAAGTTGACTTTTTATTTAAAAAAAATACATTTTCGTGTGAAAAAAATACACTTCTAATAATAAAATCTTCAAGTAATAAATATTTTTCCATGTAATGATTATATGAATAAATTAACAATTGAAAGAAATAATTAACCTGATATTTGATTTCTCTATCACCCACACCAAAGTTTCTGGCCAGACACGTTTGTAAGATTGTATGGGGAGATGGCTCCATGGTCTTTGCGCAAAAATCAGCAACGCGTGGATCTTGTATAGATATATCGTCAAAGAACTAAAAAATGTTAACATAAATTAAACCGAATAAACAAAAAATCAATTAATATATCATTAAAGAACTAACCGCTAAATCTTCATCACAAGTTCTACTAGTTGTACCGCTGATTTCATTATCCTGCGTGATCTTTTCGCGCATTTCCGGTATTAATATTTCTATGGAGGCTTTTGCAGCAGCTGATTTAGCTAATCGCTTAGAAGTACCGTAACCTACACCATAACGAATTCCATTGATTGCAACAGTTGCCGAATACGGTGTAGCCCCATTTTCTATTTAAAAATAATCATATAAAAATACGATATACGAAATATATATTTATATGACGTAATGACAAACCTAATTCTTTAAACTCATATGTTGGTTGCTTTTTTAAAGCTCTTTGTACATACTCGTGCAATATACAGACATAACTCTTTCCGTTCGGATTCATCAAACATTCCTTTTGTACAGTCTTAAATGTTCCTAGAGCACCTTGATTATCACTACTGGAAGTATTAGTAATTAAAGCCGTCTGGACTGGAAATGTAATAAGCTTAGTTCCATCGGGCAACGTAGGCCGTTGAAGAGCTTTCCTGGTTTTAGTGAACTTACGACGTTCAGACCACGACCTATAAAAATGATCAGATAAAAATGTGACACAGTATTATTTACGATGATACTAAGCACCGATACTAACTTAAATCTCATAATGTTTATGCTTTTAAATCTAAAGAGCTTTTTACAGTAATTAGTCACTTCCGTGTGGCGTAAATGATGTATCTTCCAATTTTCTTGAGCGGTTTCGACTTTGGCATTTGGCAACATCAGTGCCATCTCTTTAGCAATTTTATCCTGTTCGACATTGTTGGAATTCACTAATTTTTTTAAAAGATCTGGATTAACTACGTTTCTCGAAGATTGAGATGCAGGCAGTGTCAAAATTTCTTCATCGTCTGCGTGATTGCTTCCGAGATTTCTTCTTTTTCCGTTTACTTTAGTATCAGTCTCACTTTCGCTATGGTTTCTTTTCCTTTCGGAATTGGTATCAGCTACTTCACATTCTCCATTATCCATTTCCACAGTCAAATCTACTATATTATTTTTATTAATTTTCTGAACCTCATCGTCTAGTGCCCGTTGATAATTTAGGCATGGAATGGCACTAATTGGTATTTCATGTTTCTAAATACAATAATAAATTATATTAATTAATGAACATACACTATGTATTTAGCTAAACATAAATTGAATTACCCTAACACTTCCGGGTCCTAAAAAATATGGCTTGGATAATGTACACACTCTCGATTGTTTATGTAGATATAAGGGCATTCCGCTGTTATGTGTCACCGTTAACCATCCTAATGGCAGAACTTCAAAGTGATTTATACCCTTTTCTAAAAAAATATCGATTTCAGAATAACAAATGTTTTAAAATGTTCAAAGAATATGTTTGAACAATGCAAACCTTCTAAAACGAGCTTTTGTCTCTGATCATAAGGACATTCTTTGCGTTTCGGGGCTCCCTTATATGTTTCGGGCAATCGTTCATCTAACAAAGCTTCTATTTCGTCTTCGGGAACATCCTCAGAATCTTTATTTTGATAAAAATAACAAATGAATAAATGATTTATAGAGAAATACACAATATAGTCGTGGGACAGAAATTTGATACACAGCACCATTTTTTTTAGATTCACTAATTTGCTTTCATCTTCTGTTCATCATCACTCAAAGAATACCTAAATCAATCTTTACAAGAACTTAACATATGGGTTTGAATGCTGGGCCCTAGTTAAACAAAACAAATGGGCATCCATGTGATAAAGATTTTGAGGATACTTGGAGCAGTATTCGACGGCAAATAATGATACGTCCGAACACTACAAGCTGCACTACTTATACTAAGAAGGATTTCAGTGGGTCGATTGCATTTGAATGATATAAGACAGCCATCTTATGCTCAACAAGTCTTTTAATTCCCCGGCAAGAGGTTTACAAGGTAATAAAGTTTGGATCCCTATTTTAATTATTTGACTACAATAATGGATGGATGGCATTACAGAAAATCTAAATCGTCATTCACCCATATAAAGATTCGAGATTCTAAAGATGCAAAGGGTATGAGTCTCTCACACTTACATTCCCCCCAGTGCCAAACCATGACACTGGTTAATTTTTAATATTATTTATGTTGATTATTTAATATTTTTATAAACATGCGGAGGTAATTGGTTTCTTCCACTTATATACTCCGTGGCCAATGTTATAAAATATTCCCTGAATTCACAGTTTTCGTCGGACACCTATCCAAGTACTAACTTAGCTCAGTCGCGGTTAACTTACATTTTCAAAACAATATGCATGTTAGCTACAAGCCATAACACTGGTCAGTCTGTAAGAATCCTATAGTATATGCAGAATAAGGGTGTCTGTAAAAATTTAATCTAATACAGTGTTGCGGTTATTCCAGCGCGAGTGGGATCTAGTGGCATGATCGAAATATTCCCCGCCACGATGCCAAGGCATCCCACGGACGGCCAACCCCTGTCTCTCTACCTCAGGCGGTCGTGACGTTAAGATGTCCCCGCATTTCTCTCCGGTAAAATGTAGCCGCCATTATCCGCGTGCTACATCCGGACGCGACCACGACGACTCTGGATATTTCCCCTCGTCTTTCCCGTGGCAATCCTCATCGACACTGTAGTATCGTTATTATATTCATTTACCATTGACTAATCAACAGGACAAGCAACTAACGCTGATAAAAACAGTGCAGACTCAGGCTGATGCAGGCTGTCCCAGACGCCGTCGTGATCACCAGAGGAACCACCCTTTGCGGATACTCTAGGCATAGGTCAGTTGTGCGTGCTACCATCGCCAGAGATCGTAATAGCGAAGACGATTTGAGAGTCGTACACGACAAAGACGCGATCCATTGCTAAGCTGTAGATGCCCATAAAAATGGTGTTATTGCATAAATGTGATGATGTGTGTTCTCTAAACCGTGTTTACATTTCTATCACCGGCAAAAGTAAAGGCTCGTCATGGTCCGAGCCACGAAACCCTCCTGTATTTTCTGATTTTTTTTCTCCTTTTATGTAACCTTTACAATAGGAATAAAAAACGAGATAAAAGGGTAAGATTAGTAGTTAAATGTCAGTAGGAATATTTTCATTAGATCAATATCTAAAAAATGCATAATTTAGGCACTGTATAGCAAAATTCTGTCACATAACTATAAACATATTATTGAATAATTGTTACAGCCATACTAATCAAATAATTTATAACCTACTTTCAAATTCGCTCTCCAGATCACTATCGATTTCCTTTTCACTATCTTGAGCAACTTCATCCAACACAAAAAACTCTTTAGAATTTTGCTTATTGTTCGAATAATTGGGGGAAGTTGGGTAATCTAAGTTTCGTGGACCATCCCCTTTGGAACACATAAAAGGATTATCTCTACCATTTTCGACGACTAATTTTTCTTCTTCTTCAAATTCATTCATTTTTAAATTTTATTTGTAAAACCTTTAAAAAACAAAACATTACATTAATAGCACAATTTTAACTATTCATATTTATCATATTTGGTGAATAAACCAATTTATTATGAATCCAGTCTCTACCGCGTGTTGAATTGGTATACCATATTTCTTCTTTAATAATGTATTAAATATTTTTTTGATAGCTTTAACATACATTAATATAATACCTTCAATTCATACTTGCCACAGATACCTATCTTGCTTCAAATAATGTCGCCTGTACTATAAAAATGTAACAAGCACTGTTAATCACACTATTATAATAGCTCTAATCATGCATAACGATAATTTTCTTAAAATTATAATCTCAGCATTATAATCATTAACGCTGCAAACGAATAAATAAAAAAAAAAAATGAAATCTTCGAGTTTATGAGACATAATTGGTAAAATAACCAATATTTTAGCATAATGTTGTATTGGATAAAATCAAACTTCATCCGATAGACTTACCAAATATAATATGTGCTCTTAATAAATTCACTTACATTTTTCTAATGAAAACACAAAACATATACATGCATAGATTTTTTTATATATGTATTTGTCTGTGAAAACACTGAATAGTCCTCTCAGCTAACAAAAATGTTTTAGTTAAAAATATATATTATCAGTTCCAATAATTAGGTTACAGTTCTATTCAGTGCGGACACATATCGATATAACTTACCTGATATTAAAAAGCTCAAAAATAATATCATGCATATTTTTAAAACAAAACTTAAGACATTATTAAAAACTATGATAATAAAGAAAAATAATATATAATAAATTAATATTTTAACTGATGATCAACCATAATTGGTTATGTAGCATACGTAATTTGTAAATTTACGTCATATCAAAATATGTAAAAAAAAAACTTGTAGAGCATTGAAAAGCTGAATCAGATTATCTACCACGCCCAATCGGTAAAAAATCCAACAAAAGAATGTATAGATTGGATTTTTCCATTAGATGCAATAGAATAATCTCGTCAATTAAATGTTCCAGTCAAAAAATTGTTTATATTTCAAGTCGAAGCTTTCGTTTTCCTCAATTGCGGCAATGAAGTCTGATCATAATATACACAGATTTACATTGCGACAATTATCCGGATATTCATCAACCGCGATGAATGTATTATCAGATTTATTAGTACACATGACCAAAAATAAATTTGAATATTAGTTAGTAAAATCGTTTAATACAATGATACTAATATGCGACATCATTCGAATGATAATGAAATAATTATAATATAATTTGAAAGCATATTATTTTTAAATAATGTGAATAAAATAATATATCCAAACTCTATGTAAACGGATAGAAAGACTCGATATCATCTAATCATGTTTTAGCTGTTTATTATGTTTTGTTCATTTTAATTATAATTCTTATTTACTTATGACATTTATAAATATATAATAATAATAAAAAAAAATTAGAGTAAAAATCATTTTACTCGATCAATACTCTAATTATTCGATAATTTTTAAAGACAAATTAATAGATAAAATAATAATAAAATACTCAACAAAAAATACAAGACAAAGATTACCTTCAGGGTAATATTTTGTGAGTGCATCTCATTCTTATCGTCAAGAATTCTTATATAAATACATATATAGATATGAGCAGTTGAATTTCAGTAAAATTATACTTTTATGTCAAATATTTGCAAAATATGTATGCATTTGACAGCGAATTCAAAAGCTCACACCGCGCCTCGATTAACACATATCACTAACCCCGTTAGTTGCTGTTGACTTCTATCGACAAGAAATACAAAAACAATAATCGCAAAAGCCGTTCACTCTCTTCACAACGACATCGAAAAGAGTCGTCGAGACGTCGAACCGCTCCGAACTGCCATGAGCTACAGTGCTACCAACCTAGCACTGCTATCAGACAGGGGCCGATCGATTAATATGTTCGTATTCATTAATTAAAATCAACAACCGTGAAATCATATATCAATAATATAATCGTATTATGAAAGTGCGATAATAATCTCGAGTAAAAATTGGCAAAACTAAATTCTATTTTAATTGAATTGGCTATGTGATGATTCTGTAAATACTCTATATTTACTATATTTTTTGTCTGTACACGGTTGAAATTAATTAATATCTTAACACCTAGTCTTTTGTTCCTGGCTTTTGTTTAACCTAGAACTCAATTTTTTGATTTTTCTCGAATAACTCTTTTAATATAAATCCCACATGTCACAAACTTTTGTATATGTCCCAAAGAATCAATATTATAAATAATCATTGACCATTAACGATCGCAATTGCGAAATAAAAATAAAAATAACAATAGTCGCTTCTGTAACCACGGGCGCGATGTTTTTTCACGCTCGCATCCGGTACGATGAGCCAAGTGCGAGTCGGCGGGGCATCGTCGAGTTTGTATGTCATATCGATTAGTAGAAAAATCCAAAATATAGACCAAATTATGAAGCAATAACTATTTTTATACTTAGAATTGTAAAGGTTTGCAGAACGTGGAAAAAAATAAATAAACAGAAGGAATCGTGACTCACAGTTTAGAGAACATATTTATTACACATATTATTATTACAAGACCGTGTTATGGCTAGAGAAACGTTATAAAACAATTACGTACTCTACCCTTTGCTCGATGATCTCTGGCAGTGACGGTTCTCATGCCGGTCCGATGTCAAGAGTATCTGGTACGATACACACGATCACGGGTGATGTCTACAGCATGCCGTCAGCGATGATGTGGCCAGCTTGTCCTATAGATGGTAGTCTTAATAAACAGACATGTTAACGAGAGTAGGGTCTTCAGGGTCGTCATAGTGACGTACGTGTGAAACACGTACTCGATGTGGCTCCATCTTCCGATAGAGTGAAATGCAAAACTGCCGGGAGAAGTAGAAAGACGGGAGGAACGCCAAAATGTTACCAGGAAGCGTTACGAGAATTGTTGCAACTCTGTGAAATAACCGTAACAGAAAAAATCATTTTTTTATAAGATAGAAGTTGAAGACTTGGTTTGCTTGGAGTCTATTTTTTCATTCATTATAAATAGACCCCTTCGGACGACGCGCTTGGTTTCGTGTCACAGTGACGGATCGGTTAATAACGTTTTAACTCTTTAACAGCTATGTTCACGCCAGCGTGACAAATACTTATTCACTGCACACGTTAATTATACGCTTCTGTACAGAGATGATTTCGTATTTAAAAATGATCTGCGTATTGCACATTTTGATTTGGTGATGCTTAGAAAAGGTGTAATAAATTGTGTTGAATCATCTACAGATGCTGCTATTTGCATACCGAAATTTAGTAAATATTTCAAAAAATATATATTATTGCATATAAATTTTTAGATTTATGACTGTGAAAAATGTCTAATAATCTCAAGAATGTCGCCCTCATCATAAAACAAGAATAATAATAATTATTTTTTATTTATTGAATCCGTGTGAATTTAATATAAAATTAAATTTATTTGGGAATATGTGGGAAAAGGTTAATAAATATACGTTAGCCCCGGTGTTAAAGTGTTAATAGAACGTTAATATGCGAAGCGTTCTTTTCGTCGTGCAGTTGGCAGCAGTTGACGGTAGGACGGTTGGTAGACGTGGCGTGTGTCAGAGTGACAGTCGGCAGTGGAGAGGCGTGGCGATGTCGGCGACGCTGAAGCCGTACCTGTCGGCCGTGCGCGCGACACTGTCGGCGGCGCTATGCGTGTCTCACTTCCCGTCGCAGGCGGTGGAGCGGCACAACAAGCCCGAGGTGGAGGTGCGAGCGGCGCGTGAGCTGCTGCTCACCCCCGCGCTCGTGGCGCGCTCGCCGGCCGAGCGCGTGCTCGTCGAGCCCTCCGTCAACTCCGTGCGCGTCTCCATCCAAGTCAAACAAGCCGACGACATCGAGCGCATCCTCTGCAAAAAGTTCATGCGCTTCATGATGATGCGAGCCGAAAACTTCATCGTCCTGCGCCGTAAACCGGTCGAAGGATACAATATTAGCTTTCTCATCACAAACTTCCACACCGAACAAATGTACAAACACAAGCTAGTCGACTTTGTCATCTACTTTATGGAGGAAATCGACAAGGAGATCAGCGAGATGAAGCTGGCGGTGAACGCTAGGGCTAGAATATGCTCCGAAGAATTTTTAAAAAGATTTTAATGCCGCCGTCGAACTCTCGAGTGTTTATAATTAATTAAAAGTATTATAAATTAATAATGCGGATGTGAAATATAATTTTATATTAAGAACCTATATATATATATTTATCGCTCGTACGTTCGAGCAAATGCGTTGCGCAGTCTAATTGTTTGTAGGGCTCGTGCGACGTATCTTTCAATTTTGAAAATTGTAAACAAATGTATATTACTCGAACCGTCTCGAAGCGTATTTCGCTTCGATAAGACAAAATAGTCATAATTCGACCTTCGATGGATGTATGCATTCCTTTGACGGGCAAAATAGTCATGCAAAGCGAGGCCTATGATCGTTTAATTTTTACTTTTATTATGTTATGTGAATCAATTTTTATAATATTCCTGTATAAATTATTACGGAAAAATGTATAATCTGAATCGCTTATTTTTAATAAATAGACTACAACCCGCTGTTAAATTTACTATTGTTATTTATACCTATTGCACAAAATGACAAATTTATCGATTAAAACTTATCTGATCGTTCATTTATGAGATTAACCTACACCTAATCCCGATAATGTTAACTACCACATAACCTATAAAACTCATTGTAACATGAAAACCATTTTTTAAAACCAAATATTTTGATAATAATATCAAATAAGGAAATCTCTTTTGTTATTCATATTAAAATATATAGAAATGAGACATCTGGCATTTATTAATCGCTCCTCGTATTACGAGTGGAATTTCCTTGTTAATTAAACAATTCGTGAGCAATTTATTATCTTCGTCGACAAATTATAATTAGCGATAAATTATATAAAATGTATATTGATCGGGTATGTTTTGGGCCGATCCTCTAGTGTGTGTCTTTTAGTTT
>JAGXCT010036975.1:0-13339 GCA_022495035.1 Philopotamus ludificatus
ATAAATGATTTTTACTTAATATTTTTAGTTTTTCATAAAAAGATTATCCAAAATTAGAAAGATAACAAAGTCTTATATACCCTAGAATGGCTATCGAGATAGAATTATATCGAGCCACAATCAAAAAGATTTGAGTCAAAAATGGTCACGATCTTCAAACCCGAGGATGCCGATTCAAAAAGAAGAATTGAAGTCCTTCTAGAATTCGCTTACCAGTGAATTACTTATATTTTTCAAAAAAAATATCTAGCATATATTTTCTTTATAAGTATATAGATTATAAATACATTTTATTTATTTTTTTTAATGCAAAAGTGGACAGAAATAATATGATATACATTTTTACCGTAAATCGGCAGAAATAACGGTGTTTATAAATTATTGCCATGTATAAAAATATTTATTGACGACGGGCGTTTTTGCGTATGGCGACACTGATCAGGGCTGACAGTCGGCCGGCCGGGACAGGGTAGCCGCGCATTGTTTTGCGTTTGACAGGACGCGATGCGGAAGTGAGGCCATGCGCTGGGGGCCCGTGCTGCTGGCGCTGGGGGCGCTGCTGGCGCTGCTGGCCAGCTGCGCCGGGGACGCGACGGGCGCGGCTCGAGCGGCCGCAGCCGGCGTGGGGAGGCGCGCCTGCGGGCCGCCGCCGCGCCAGCCCAGCCAGCCCTCTGCCCCCGCCGCCGCCTCCGGCGCTCGACGACGACGCCCTGCTGGCGGCTGCTGCCCGCCTGTCCGATCGCCTGACTCAGGCCGCTGCCATCATGCGCGCTGCCCGCCTCCGGGCCTTGGCAGACCCCGCCCCGGCCTCCTATATCCTCCCCTGCCCGCTGAACTCTGTCAAGAAAGCCGCCTACTCCAAAGACGACCCGGAATCCCCCGCCATCAACAAGTATCAAAACGTCAAGCAACACATTCTAACTGCCAAGTCCTCCGACGACTCGAACGATTTAAAAATTAAGAGACAACACTTCTTGGCCGCGTCAGATAGTGCGACGGATAAAAATTGCAGATTGCTGTCCGACGACTCGAGGCTGAGGCGCTTGTTCCACGACTACTTTCAACCTTCACCGAAACAAATAATATTCATAATTGACAACGGAAGATCGAGTAATGTGAACGAATTGCGCATAGCTCTATCCGTAGCCTTGGAAATGGTCAACGCTCTAAGAAAAACCGACGTAGTGGGCATGATCACAAACGACAACGAGTTACACCTAATAAGAAACTGCACAATCTCCTCTTATTCTCCGATCGGAATGCGTCTGATGAAAACAAGGAGATCGTATCGACCTTCATCAACAATCTAAATATTTCCGAAGACGTTTTAAATATTACGTCGTCAATATACAGAGCGATCGAAATGCTAGATCCTAAAATTCAAAATACAATGATTGTCTACGTCGGAACGGATTCTCTCGCCGTCAGCGATATATATGATCTGCCAAAAATTGGACAATCTCATTGCCGACAAATTGAATTACACCGTTATATTATCGGCCTGCAGCGTGGAATTGAACTCTGAACAATACAACATTAAAAGTGACGTCCCGACCTGCCTCGACGCCGTGCCCGGGACAAATTATCTGTGCAAGGGAGCGCACGTCTTTTTCAATTCTTCGTTTACGATCGGTGAAGCGTCTTCTTATCTCCTGTTGAGCCTGCCCCGAGGAGCAGAGCACGATAATATCTCCGTTGCCGCTCCCGTCTGGGATCCGGTGCAGCGGGATCTCTTGGTGCCTTTGCTCTTGCCGTGTTCTAAGAGCGGCCTGATTGTGCTCGATCTTTATCTCGCCGATCTTGCGCAAGACATCACCTATTTTAATCCGTCGACGCTTAAACATCGCGCCTTCATGATCGACCTTCGCGGCAACGTCGTGATGCATTCTTCCTACTCGAGACCCGAGGTCGTCGTCGTGAAACCGAGATCCGTCGATATTTCTCTCATCGAGACCTACGCCGAATTCCGCGTAGTCAAAGCTCTCATGCTTAAGTCGTCCAACGGCAACAAAACCGTTCGTGGCGATCGCCCCAACATCGCCGTCACGTACACTTGGAAATGGGTGAAGAAATTATTCATAATTTGCATTGTCTCGGAAACGGACAATTATTTCGGCAACTCTACATATTACGGAAGAAAAGTTGTCAGTCGGCGGCCGCAAGAACTTCAATACCATCGCATCGATCTATTGCCGTTGTCGTCCGGAACGACGTGTCGTCACTTTAAGCAAGTGTCCACGATAGATCGAGGCACGCTGTATTTGAGTCCGTCCAGTTTTCAGACTCCGTTCAGATACTTGCACAATATGAGAAACGGCAACGACATCTCCGTCAAAATGCTACAGAGCTGCATGGCGTATTTGAAGGACACGACGCGATTGCTCTCGAATCCCGGATTGAAACCGGAGATCCGAAACGACGTCGGGACGTTATATCCGATACTGAATTATTACAAGCGACAGCACATTCAGGGATCATATAATAAATATATTGTTAGGCGGTATGCGGCGACGGATCGAGGAGTTTTGGTGATGTTTCCCGGCTCGATCTTGGAATCCGATTACGAGCCCAATCGTAAGGCGTGGTTTACGAAGGCGATACAAAATCCGAGACGGATCATCTTGACGCCGCCGTACCTCGACGTTGGCGGCGCCGGGTACATCGTCACCGTCTCCTACGCTCCTCAAGATACGCCGAGCAATATTAAACCGAATATAGTGGTGTCGATGGATATTACGATGGGATTTTTGTATAAAATTTTGGCCGATTCCTTGCAGTTGTGCACGATCCCGGACATTAAATGTTTTATAATGGACGACCAGGGATATTTGTTGTCGCATCCGTCGCTCTTCGATCGCCGCGTTTCCGGCCCGATCGAACAAAAGCACATTACACATAAAGAATCGTTGATAGCGAACGATATGTTGCATCATACGGGGTTCGTTCAGAAAGAATTGTGCAAGAATTTCGTCGACGGCACTCTGCAAAGGTATTATCGATTTAATATATCGATAAACGAAGTGCTGACGAATTACGTGAATGGCGAGCATTGCGCCCGTTATTACATCACCGCGATCGAAGGCACCAACACGTTTTTGGGCATGGTGAATTCGTCGTGCGACATGGGAGCGTTTTGTCCATGCAGCATCGCCGATAGACTGTGTTTAAATTGTTATCGGATGGAGCAGAACGAGTGCGAGTGTCCCTGCGAGTGCGTGCTGCCTAAAGAATCTACGTGCAGTGCCGCAGACTTGGCCGCGCCTATCTGTGAATTGCAACCAGAGAAGAACAGCCATAAGAATCATTATTTTTATAATATAGCGACTCATTTGAAGTCGTGTTTCGATTTCCAGTGCGATTCGTACCGCTCGGAATCGAGTTGTTTGGGCGTTTTGGGATGCGAATGGTGTCACGTCGATATTGACGGCGATAGTCCTCTGTCGACACCGTTTTGTTCGGCTCAGTCGGCGTGTTTCGGTGGCGTACTGGGAGCAGTGACTCCATATGGTGAAGGATCTCTCGGACATATTATGCAGGATGATCTGTTAGCATCGTATTCGGCCGTTGGCCCGATCGCCGGATGCATCGTAGCCGTTTGCTTGATTTTAGCGATCGCCGTGTACTGTTACAAGCAAAATTCGGCCGTGAGCTCCATCACCGACGCTTATTTAGGAACGACTCCGGACACGTGGCCCGATAACGGCGTACAAATGAGTCATCTGGCCTCCGAAGACGATATACATGACGAGCGCTCAGGACATCAAGATAAATTACTTCTCGCCAACGATTTGGCAGTGCCGATATCGCCGTATCGAGTTTTGACGGGGATCAGACGTCCCAATACGACGGGCGAGTCGGATCACGGCTATTCGACGATGACACCGCACGACGATTCCGAACACTTGGCGTTTGCACTAGTCGAGCCGTTCATATCGGCGGAGGGCAACGCCGTCGAAAACGGTTCCGACAGTCCGGCGTTGTCTTCGAGGACTAATATCACGGATCCCATCACGATATTGCCGTGCGGAAAAAATAACGTTATCGCGCCAGTGACCGTACACAGACACATGGAAGCCACGTAACATTTAATTAGAACGTAACATAGAATTAAATCATTTTGCTCTCAATTTTATTCAATCGATTATGGACTAAGATCGATTCAGAACCAAAGATGTGCATTATCAATAATTATTAAAGGAAATATATTAATGTTTTGCATTTAGTGCGACCGACTATTATACTATATCGGCTATTGCTCTCGTATAAACTAACGGACACAATCCATTACGCACTTTACTGAATATATTTTTTAATATGATAATTAAAATATATTTTTGCAAATTATTGATCAGAAATTTCCCGGACAAGATAAATCATAATAGCTAGTAATAAGTTTGACGCGGTAACGAGATGCTGAATCACCTTGATATTGTTAGCAAAACACGTTTTTTTTGTTTTTTAGAAACCTGGCAACAGTTTAGAGTCCTCGACAACAATAAAATCTTCAATAACATACTGTGTTATTCATCCTCATGCCATTACCTGTTTGAGGATTGCTTCATCGACGTTATATTATATTGTTTCCATCAAATCCGATAGGCATCCCTATCGCCTCCAGCAGTTTCTTCTTAAAGTGAGTAATCAATCGTGTCCCTTAGCGTATGTGCCTGATGTCTTACGTTGTATATGAATTGCATCGAGCGAGTTACGGATATGAAATATTGCAAATGAATTAAAGACGGAATCAAAACGTATCACGGAACGAATGCAAATGTAACGATATAGTTTTAGATACATTTTAACAGATTTTTATAATGCTCTATTAAAAGAATATTTAATTAATACGAATGAGATGTATTACCGACAATTCCCGACTCGTTCCGAAACGTTTTGATCGCCGATTCGATACGACGAGTATATAGCCGATCACGTTAATTAAGCTTTCTTAATTTTTTTTGTTATTCATATTGTGAGCGAATAATACTTTAACGAACACTGTTCAAGCGACGATTGTCTCGGTTCGTTTACACCGTACATATTTAAATATCATCAGTATTATTACGAACGTTTTACTTCTTTTCGTGAATTATTTAATGTGATTATAATATTGTTTTATGACGTGGCGCAATTAATTCATCTTAGCTAATATCATAAATAATAAATATATACATATTTTGGATGATTTACAATAATGAATTAATCACTGACGTAGTGAATAAGTGAATGATCGATCACTGCCATATTTAAGATTGGAATTTTTGGCTATGTATAATTAAATATAAATATATGCAGATAATCACCGTATAACACGTATGTTAGATTCCTAAAATGTACAAATAAAAATGTTATAAGTATGTCGTGTTATGCGGCTGTCTGTTTTTTACGAATTTACAACACGTGCAATGTTGTTCTATGCATTTAATCTTTTTGTGCCAAATAAATTAAGCCTCGTTTTCTTATCTATCGGTAAAATATGGCGCAATTTTTTGGAATTTATATTATATTTTTAAAAAATGTTTATACATAATACGCTTACGTAAGTTCTTAAGATAATGAAATTTACGACGAATCGAACAACGTTACATATGATTCCATTGTATTTTTATTATGTTCTACGTGCAGATCCTTTTTAATTTCACGTATTATTTTTATTTAAAATAGTATTGCAAAATAATCGTATGCATTATTTTAATTGTGATAATATTTTTTAAGATGTTATTATGTCGTATATTTTGCCGATGTATACAAATCGATACTGTTCATATGAATTAATTGAATTATATATGAAGTTCTTCAGTTATATGATTTTAAATCTTTGTAGACAATATAGAAATTTGCAGACAGATCTGAATCCAAGCTCCACAAAAAATTCAGACATTCAAACATTAATTCATATTTCCAGTATTTCAATACATTATTTAAATTACTACGAGAAGAAATCCAGTACTTTGGTATAACATTAACGCTTTAAGGTTACATTTATGCATAGTTATGAAAAATATTATATTTTGAAATCAAACAAGGTTGTTGAAATATTGCATTTATTTTATATTTATATGAATCAATGTATATGTATATATAGATTTATAAAATAAAATTGGACAAAATATATTCTAAATATCGCCTAGGATTATTGCAGTTATTAGCTAGTTTTATTATAATTGGCTAAATTATTTTTTTCAAATTCAGAACAAATGCTAGAATTATTTAGTGACTATTATTTTATTTCCGTCTTGATCGTCTGCGTTGTTATGCTTAATGATCGTTTGCCAAATTTTATTAATATGCAAATATTAATATTGCCAGTGTCAAATGTTGTGAAACGTTAATTGTGATTTTTTTATTATTTTTTATTTTTCTATGACAACCTGCCATATATTTAATTTTACTATTTTGTTAAAATAAAATATATATATATATAAGAAGAATGCATTTTATTTATTCCATACCTACATTTTTTCCCAGATTATATCTAATTAAGTTTAAATATTCAATAGCTATCGTATAACGACTGGTGATAAATTTTTCAACATCTCGTTTGTCGAGCTCCGCTTAACAAAGCAAACAGATTACGGATATAATGGGCAAATTATGTCGTGATTCATTTCCTGGATAATCGACGACTCTTTTCTTATTTGCTGAAGCATTATCATAATTTTATAAACGGGCTATATTCATCAAACATTAAATGAGGTCTGATCAAGAAATATGCGATTGTTTTAAAATGAAAAAAATGAACCAACGACAAAACGAAAATTGCGACCTCATATAAGGAAAATAAAAGTTCTTGCAAAATTGCAGCATTGGTGGGGTTTAGTCAATCTGCAGTGACTAAACTTATAAAGAAATTGCAAAAGATTGGGGTCTGTAGAGAGCAAAAAACAACCGATCCAGAAGAACGTCTTTTAAAAAGGTTCTCCTCAACTAACCAATTTAAAACTGCAGTGGTGAGTATAAGAACAGAATTTATCAGAGGTGGAGGAATCAAAGCCAGTGTCGAAACGGTACGTAGAAAGCTCGGGAAGGTTGTTTTTATGGCAAGATCAGCATAAAAAAAACACTGTCCTTGACACCTGAAACAAATGCACACCAAAAGACCTGGACTAAAGAAGACTGGAGGAAAGTTATCTTTTCGGATGAAAGCAAATTTAACTTGTTTGACTCGTATGGCATTCAATATGTAATAAGGAAAACAGATGAAAGACTTGACGAAAAATCAGCTCACTAGTGAAGCATCAAGCAGGAAAAATAGTTTGCGGATGCTTTTCTTACTATGAAGTTAGAGATATAGTATTCATCAATGGAATCATCAACGCAGAAGTTCAAAAAGGATCATAAATAAGAGCCGTGTTCCATCAATAGAACAACTCTCATCTCATATTAACCACTGCATTTTTCAGGAAAATTCTGCACCATGGCATTGAGTCAAAACGCTAAAAGTATTTCCATCTCGAGTTGAGTGTTGTCGCGTGCCGGTATCAGACATGGCGGCAATAGCGGTTGTGCACAATTAAGGTTTCGTAGATTCTACGGAGCTATGAGGAGCCAGGCCGCTATCCAGGCTAATTCAGTGACGTGTGTGCTGCTGGAGGTGCCCGTAGCACCCGATCAGACCGTAAATTATATACGAATTGGCCCTAGCCTCGTCTGATTATTATTATTACAATCCACACGTGACAGCTCGGCTCCCGGGCTTATGGCTGGCTACCTGACCCGTATTCGAAGAGCTAAGATAACCTGGAAAACGTCCGTCACAGTCATGACATTATGGTTGAGACAGAGGTGTCATCCAGGTGGCAAAGATCCGCCTCAGGGTTTTTAGGCCACTTAAATAAAGAATAATAAATAAAATTACTTAAGTTTAGGGTAAAAACATCTAAAATTTATATTTCATATTTCCACAGGTCAAAGATTTAATAGAAAAACTTGATATTTAAACAGTATTATGGCCAGGTTTTAGTCCTGATTTAAACCCCATCGAAAATTTATGGCATATGAAATCAAAAGTCAACAGGGAAAAGCATACCAATTTAAAATCACTAATAACATCAATAACAAAGGTCTGGTATGAAGAGATATAACGACAGAAACAATAAAGAACGTAGTGTATTCAATGTCGGTTGAGATTCAAGAGGTTATAAAACATAAAGGAGGGACCACAAAATATATATTTGAAAGTATTTTTCCTCTAAATTGTTAATTTAAACATAATACTCGTAATAACCGAGAAATAATAATAAAAAATATTTTATATACATTATGACCTAACGATTGGTCACTCTACGGTTGAATATAAAATTATACATCGTTATTCTAATTTGATTGTAATTCAGTATATATTCAGCTGAAAAATTTCATCAATGTCATTTCCGGATAATATTTGAAAGAAATCAAACATATAAAATGCTTATATCCGATGCGACCATGATAAAATTCATCATATCATTTTTTAAATCAAAACATATATCTCTAATTATTTCTTGTGAGATATTGGATGGGGAATTCATTTTGATATTTTGTAATTCAATGTTTATATATATATGAAAAAAACAATAACATAATCAATTTTCAGATGTCATAGGCATGATGAAAGAGTTTTCAAAAGCGAGTCTACGATCCCAGTTCATTCATTTGAATCGTTTAAATGAAATGTTTCCGAACGATACATTATATCCCGTCGGAGTTGTTATGGATGTGAACTGTAATACTGGAGAAACTTTCAACGATGTCTGTACAAATTCAATTTAGATAATTAAACCGGAACGATAATATTAATTTTAATTAAATAATTTTAGATTGCTCACGACATATTATTCGATAATTTGCATCATTGGCTTTTCATCGACAATAGTCGCAATGGAACAAATGCAATCAATTTATTTGAATCGTTGAACATATTACCGAACTCCGAAGTGATATGGAGTCGTTCGAATAAACAATTAATCGACGTTTATAAAATAAAGAAAAATTCCAAATTGATATTTACAGAAATAATGAGTACCGAAAAAAATAATGCCGATTTGTTAATAAATAGAGCTTTATCTAAGCGAGGTACTACTATTATCCACCGCAAAGATTTTCAAGGCGTTAATCTGAGCTGTGCAACTGTCGTAAGGCAAATATGAGGTACGATAAATGAATAATTTATATGATAATATGATGTGTTTTTAGATAACGTTTCCATTACAATTTACGAGCATGGACGATTTAAAATTGAGACACGTAGACACGTGGACTAAAAGCAATTATCCGATGGTGAAATTATTATCAGAGGATTTAAATTTTAGGTATATATTATTGAATTATTGATATTAAATCGTGTATAAAATATGCAAACGTTTGCAGATTAGATATGATCCAAATAGATAATTTTGGATGGGAAACGAACGGATCATTCGACGGATTAATGGGAATGTTGCAACGTAAGGAAATCGAATTCGGTGTAACCGGAGCTTTCTTACGGATCGACAGAATGAAAGCTTGCGATTTTGCAGCTGCAACGTTTAGATTACGGTATCGTAAAAATATAAATAGTATTATTTATAATCTCTATATACGCTGAACGTTTTCAGAGCCTGTATTATTTTTCGCACACCACCGCTGTCGACTATGAAGAATATTTATCTACTGCCGTTTAATCATAAAGTCTGGTTGACCTGTTTATCTCTCAGCTTGTTCATAACGATCCAACTAGGCATTGTATTTACAGTCAATCGAAGATATTATTCAAATAAAGACCGCATATGTTTAAAAGATTTTTTAAGTTTCATCATGGGAGCATTTTGTCAACAAGGTACTCAAAACAATATATCCCGTAAGTAATATCGTAGAACGGTTTGAAGAAATAAAATACTAATTTAACCGAGTATATATTTCCTATTGGAATAAATAGTTTTAATCAATTAATGCCCTTGAACGAGACCATCTCGAGCGCCAAATACATTCCAATTTCCGCTAACCGGAGTCCTGTTCAATCCTATAGTTAAGACGTGCACACTCACCGGTCGTTCCCATTTTATTTTATTCATTGTAAATTTGCCTGCAGTTGGGAGTAATTGTGTTTTGTATACTCTATATAATGTAATCTACTACTATAAATAGATTTTTTAATTTTTTCAATTGAGTTTTAAACTGAAAACTGTACTAATTTCAATTTGGAAGCATATAGTCGAGATTTCTCTCGAGGAGAACCATGGTTAAGCTATACGGGGCCCTCATAAGGCCTGTCCAGACATACGGATCCGAATGTTGGGCTCTGAGAAAGCAAGATAAGCGACAATTGGATATCTTAGAGAGGAGGATTCTGAGACGGATATTTGGAGCTGTATTCGACAAGAGAGAATGGCGTGTCAGATGCAATGAGGAGGTGTATCGGCTATATATACTGATGACAGCTATCGTCAGAGTGGACAGACTGCGGTGGGACGGTCACGTGTTAGAGATGCAGGGCAATCAGTGGCAGATTTCCTCTTAGGTGCATGAAGCGCACCCCTGGGGCCTCATAAATTCAGGGGGCCTCAAAGTCCAGCTCTCCAAACTGTTTTTTTATTTATTCTTTTATTACAAAAATAATCAGCTTTCGTCGTATTTCGAACTAGATCTACTGACTGTTCCCAAGACCATGATCATGGATTTAAGCGTGTAGCTATCTTAAAGCAAAACCATGCAATGCATCGAGGCCCTCAGCATACAGCCCTTCAAAAGTCTTCTAAAAGTAATAAATATGTGTAACATCGAGATGAGCTAATAAACACGAAGAAAGAGAAGAAGCAATAAAAATAAGGAAGTTTAATTTTACTTTTCTTTCAGTCTTTTTATATAAATTAATGTGAAATTAATTATGTATATATATTTTATGGCAGCACGCGAACTGCTGTAAAATCTGACAAACCGACAAGTATATTTAAAAAAAAAAACATTTTCTTTATTTAATTTTAAAAAAAATGCGCGTAAGATGCACATTACATGGATGGTGTAAGGCTAGTGCAAATATTTAGAGGGGGGAACTCAAAATTGAGTTGCACCTAGGGCCTCTCAAGTGCTAAATCCGCCACTGAGGACAGTCAACCATCAAAAAAGCTTATTATCGTCAAGCCTTCTGTACTCGGAGGAAAGAAAGACCAAGGACGAGGTGTTTGGACTAAATACAACTGGACACTGCAGGATTGAGACTGACCGGAAGATGGAGCAATGTGGAGGAACGTGAATAAAACCAGGGCTCTACGCTAGGACTGATATGCACACCGACGCCGGAAAGCAATCTTGCTGTATCTCAAAAGAATACAATACAGTAAATAAGTTTCAATTTATTAGGATTTTTTCCATTAAATGTACGATAAATTGTATAAAAATATCTAAACTACGATTCTACTTCTTTTAGTTTAAGAATTATTATTAACATTTTAAATGGTTTTTTGACAATGTAAAATTTTATTTTTCGTGATACAGCAAGATTTGATTTCTAGCGTTGATATGATGACAAATTGATAATATTCTTCTAATGCTGTAATAGGTTCCTTATCATAAAATAATCAATTAACTGACTTATTAGAGAAAAAGTCTTGAAGCTACATTTCAAGTGCCTCATGAGAATTGTATTCTTTTCCATCAACAAAAAGGTTCGGAATAAATGATCTGAAGAAGCAACGTCAGAAGAATACAGATAATGCAAAAGTCCTTCCTAACTAAGCGTTATGGGGACAGGCAGGAGCTACAGCAGATGTTTTACGCTGAGGTCACCTTCTCAAAATTTACAGAACCATGGTTGACACTTGCAAATATTCATAACCACTCCATATTTACTTTATAAATACCCGTTGCAAGCCAGAATTTATCTGAATGACGCTATCCTTACTCAGTGGTATTTATACATCCGTGAAAATCACTTGTTTAATCTCGTTAAATGAAATTTAAACATACAACATTACTTATGGGCTGACTTTACAATATTTTGATTTCATATTTATAATAAATTATAACTATATCATTTTACTTGTATCGTAGGATTTCATTGGTCTCCGAGTATACCTTCTGTTAGAATAATATTCTTGTTCACATACATAGCGTCAGTATTTCTATATACTTCTTACTCGGCTAATATCATAACGTTACTACAAAGTCTAAGTGCATCGATCCAAAGTATTAATGATTTAGCGTTAAGTCCTATAACTGTCGGAATACAGAATACGACGTATAACAGAGTGTACTTAATAGTAAGTTAAACACTATCTATTTTCGTATACGCACAAATTAATATTTGCAATGTATTTCAGGAGAGCAGCGATCATGGTATACAGTTATTAAAAAATATAAAAATTATTCCGCAAGGTTCTCAAGCGTATATGAATACAAAAGTGGGCGTTGAAAGAATTCGGTCTGAATTATTTGCATTTCAAGTACGTATAATTGGATTATTGTTGTAATTGGTGAATAGATTTAGCGAATTTATTTAGGTAGAAACCAGTGAGGCTTATAAATGGATAAGTGAAACGTTTACCGAAGCAGAGAAATGTCAATTGGTGGAAATTGAGGCGTTTTCATTGCCGGCTCTCGCTATTCCTATTGTGAAAAAGTCAGCGTATAAAGAGTTATTCGCTCAAAGGTACTCGTATTTAATCGAAATATAATTATTTAACGTTTTTTTTCATTTATGCTACGTCTAATGACTAAACAGGTTGGCTCATCAACGTTCGGCGGGTCTCATAGCCGTCTGGAAACATCGATGGGTAACAATGGCTCCGAAATGTGCGGAAGGGGCTATTGCCACTTCTTTCAAGAGCGTCTCTCTACGTGAATTTTTACCAACACTAAAAGGATTTATTTACGGAGGAGTTTTTGCAATATTCTTGCTGATAATTGAGTTTATTCATTTTTATATTTTGAATTAGAATGTTAAAGAGAACTAGATTTATTAAATGGCTTCGTCCAGGATAGATTCATACTTTATAATATATAATGTAGGAAAAAATACAAATCCCTACGATTGGAACCAAAAGATATGACGAACTATAGATATCAAACACTTATCTGATTATTTGATTTATGCTCGTTGATCAGGATTCACAGCTTTCACAATTCCGCACTCTTTATTAAGAAAACACAAATATGATTGAAAAAAAAAACAAAAGAACAATCATCATTTAAAATTTGAATTTACTATTTTATCGTATTTTTATAATAGTATATAATAAAAATAATAGAGTTGAAAATAGCACAATTGGCCTAGAAATGGCACCTAGAATGACATGTGTAAATGTCATGTAGCTACTATTTATCTTTTGGCAGGAGTTCTCAAGATAGACAGACAGACATGTATTTACTGTTTTATAACATAAATTTA
>JAGXCT010036975.1:13513-29457 GCA_022495035.1 Philopotamus ludificatus
TATCCCTTCCATTATTAGTTTTAATAATTTAGAAAATTATTTTAAATCCTCGAAAAATATTCAATTCAATGATTATTTAGACTGGTAACACTGCTTTTTGACAGCGACTACTGTCATGTCTCGCCAAAAGCTGAAGTGGTGGTGCACACCTCAGGGGCGTAGCGTGGCGCTGGGCTGCGTGACAGCAGGCAGCCTAGCCGCCGTATCTGCACAATGGCTACCACACACCATGTTACAGGACTACCTGCTCGAAGGCTTGCAACTATACCGGTACCTAACCTCAATGCGCGGTTATTTTTGGCAAATTTTAAATTATACAATCCAGATCGCTTTGTTTTACAGTTCTGGGAAACCGGTAGCAATGTCGCAGAGTTTAAGGGAAACTTATGAAAAAAGTCTAGAGATATTAAAATTAGACGAACGTACCAAAATATTCCTGAAACCGTATATGGTATACGGATACGATCTATACACCAGCGGTGAGTATTGATACATATTAAATTGAATATTAATTATCGTCTTAATATAGCATTTAATTAATAAATAGAGATTATTACGAGTCAACTTTAATTTTCCGACTGTAAATCACTATTATTCACTGTAAAATTGGTCATTGGTTAAATCAGACTACGCAGTCAAATAACGATTCTTAATAAACTCAATTACATCGACTGGTAATCTATCAATTAACGCTCTAGGAAATTTTGAATGAAAAATATGCAGTTTATTCTGCAATAAAACCTATGAATCAAATTAACGCAACTTCCTTTTTGGTATGAAATAATATCTAACCTTATTTTATAATTATCAATCATTAGGTAAAGCTGATAGTAATGTCACATATTCTCAAATTCTTAGATAATAAATAAGTTGCATAACTGACACACGATTTACTCCAATCTTTCGTTATATACAACCATTTTTCATTACTCCACTGAATTTTCATGTCTTTTTTTAAATTCTGAAGGTTTGGATGCCAGAAATTGATCAAAAGCACATTTCACCTCTGTCCAATGTTTAAGACGATATAATTAAAGCTCGAAACAAGCCGTTGATAAATTTAATTTGCCTATTCACTAGATTTCTCATTGACATTTTATTATCAGAAATTTTAACCTTTTCCATGTATACAGTCAGCCCTCCTATAACGTTTCCTATCAATCACTATTTTCTACAAAATGCTCGTCAACCAAAGAGCATTGACCTTTATTTCGGTGGGGCAAGTATTATATATTTACGAAATATGTAATTTGACATCGAAAATATTAGCATTTTGTAGAAAGAAGCAATTTAGAGGAAACGTTATAGGAGGGCTGACTGTATTTATGGTTGAATCCACGTTCTACTCTCATTAATTGTATTTTATGATCTATAAAAAAAAAGATATTCATCGGTAAAATGAATAAGAAACATCTTTTCAATAAAAGACATTTTCTTTATAATAGGTCTGGCCCACAGAGTAGAAAAGGTACTAAAGACTAACACCTCTATAGCATTGTCATTTTTTACGAAAACGGCATAGAGTTGAGTCGATTTAGTTTTCTTGCTTTCATCATTTTATTATTATCATATCAGCCAAACACTCGTTCGGTGTTAAAAAATAACAAATCCATTGTTTAACCTAGCCATGCCGATGGGGTCTATTGGGGGAAGTTTTAAGATTTTTCTCAAATAACTCTTTTGATATAAATCCTACATGTCACAAACTTTTTGTATTTGTCACGGGCGCGATGTTTTTTCTCGCTTGCATCCGGCACAATGTGCCAAGTGCTGAGAGAGCTGTCTGTGGAGAGACATTGCCAAGTGTGTATGTCATTTACGCGCCATATTGATTAGTTAAAAAAATCCAAAATATCAACCAAATTATGAAACATACCATGAATAACTTTTTCTATTCTTAGAATAATTCATTTTTATAAAAAATATCAAAACATATTAATGAAGAATTCATCAATATCTAGCCTTGAAATGCTTGAGGTCTCGGAGAGATCCCCTTTGGACGATGCGGTTGTTTTCTAGCCGAAATTATGATCCTGCCACGCACTATTACGCCAATTGATACGTTTTTGTCAAACAATTGACAAAACCCATAAATATTAATCCTTTACACTCATAAAGTGCTCCAGGAAGTGCACCATTTAGTATTTTCCTGAATTAAATCAGTAGGGCAGTTTTATTGAGATTATTGAGTAAACCTGGACCCCTTCCAGTATTTTATGAACAATGAATATGTTTGATTACATTTAGAATATTATTTTTATTTTAAATTAGTTTAATATATTTCGCTTATCAACGTCAGTATATCAATGCTGGCTGGAAACCAATCTTGCATCTCACAAAAATATGATACGATAAATAGAAAAGTTCTATTAAACAAATGATCTAAATCACGGTTCTATTACTTTCATGATACAGCAAGATTGCCTTCCAGCGTTAATATAGTGCATCGTCAGTGATCCTTCCGAGTAGACGAACTACCTACCACAAAATCTTACACGAGTGCAGAGTAAAGTGTCAGCTACGTTTACGTATTCTCATTTTTACTCCCTTTTTATCGTAAATAAGTTTTACTCGAAAGTAAAATGTCCTAAGTGAAATAACTAGATATCCAGGAAATGGCTAGTTGATATAGCAAAACGCCCGAAACTAACACCATCAATTTTCAATTAAATTATTGTTAAAAACGAGAACTATGAGCTAATCAAAAGTGCGATATATTATGTAAAAAATATATTTATTAACCAATATAAATATTTTAAAGATGCGGGGGCAGATAAAGGGGGGAATGAGTCTCTCACACTCATATTCCCCCCAGTGTCCAAATCATGACACTGGTTAATTTTAATATTATTTCAGTTGGATTGAAATTTATATCATTTACAAGATATATGTCATTACATTAATTAATTTTAACGCGCTAAACTACCTACATATTTTTATAAAACGTGCGGTGGTAACGGGTCTCTTCCACTTACATACCCCCTGACCAGTATCATAAAGAATATAGTTTTCATCGGCCACTTATCCGAGTACTAACTTAGCTCAGTCGCAGTTAACTTACATTATCGAAATAAATGTATGTTACCTACAAGCCATAGCAACAGTTATGAAATGTACGGGTTATGATTAATGTTTCGGTTCTTCTGCTACATTGAATATACTTACTCGTTGAATTAAATGACATTACTTACAGCTTTCTCTACTAAAATTTTGTTGAGTAATTACTTCAATTAATTACCCAATCAACTATAAATCTATTTTCCAGTCGATACTCAATAAACCTCATTGTATTAGCTGATAATTGACACAATTTCATTATTATAAAACTTTATAATTATAGGTAGTACGAAAACTAAATACGGCTCATATATAGGAATTCCGAACTACTTCGAATACAATTCGCACAACGACATCGAAGAGAATCTAAAAGTAATTGATTTTTTGTGAATAATTTATTTTAAATCTTTAAGTCTAACGCACAATTGTCTTTAAATTTTCAGGTCAAAGGTAAACTTGTCGATTGGTCGTCAGATGCGGGAACGAGACTGGCCGACACGTTAGTTCTGACGGAGAAAGAGAAAATATTCGGCCTCTGCAGAGAAATAATGTCGGCTCAACAATACAAAACCCATTTTTTCTGCGTTTACCCGGCGATAGCGAGCGCATTCGCTTACGGCACATCCACCTCCGTAAACTCAAAGTTCAACAATTACCACAGACCCAGAATCGTCAGAGTGATAATCTACTCGCTGATCGGATGTTTCAGTTTGGGCCTATTTTTTTTGTTGAAGGACACGACGCAATTTCGCTACGAGAGATCGGTAGACGAAGAACTGGGCGCACTGGGGAAAGATTTTGCGGAGAGCGGGGCGTCGTTCTACGATAAAATGTCGAGACGGAACGTCGCACTCCAGGAGCTCGAGGGCACAGAGAGCGAAATGAGATTCTCGAGACTCGGAAACGAAAATTTTCTTTTCCGGCAACGGAGCACACCGATACTTACTAGAAGGGAGTATTTCAAATCTATGCTCGGGACCGACGCCGAGGAGCTCTAGGATATGTTTAAATTAGAATAAATCGTTAGTCAGTAAATTGTTTTTGGTTTTTTTTTTTTAAACATTCCCACATTTTTACCTGTTAGAAGAGCGGTCAAAAGCATCTGCAAAAAATATATCGTTCGATATTTCGAAGTGACAACCATCGGACAAGGTTAATAACAACAAGAATTGACTACATATGCTTATTTTATTGTGACAAGACAATATTATTGTATGAAAACAACTGCATCACCAACATTGTTAATATAACAATGTCGCCTCGACAGCAGACGAACACTGTTGTAAACCTGTACCTTGGATTTAAGAGATGCAAACGCACGCTACCAAAACGGGCGAGAACCCCGTCGCATTACTTAAAAGCGGGAAATGGATCGGTTCGATTTTTTCTCAAAATAAACTGTATTTTCCTATCCATATCTTCGTCGTAGATCGATTTACATATTTCATAATTGATGCGACGTCTTTTCTGAAATCAAAAGATTACCAGATCAAATATTCGGCGAAGATTTGTTTTTTGTTCAATCAAGTGTATGAAGCTAGTTATAGGAAATGGTTCCGGGGCCATTCCGTCGGTCTTACGACACAGAAAAATACCTGCCTTGCGAAACCTACCTGAAAAGGTTTTTCGTAATAACGAGTTCGCCGATATTGATCCAAAATCCCCTCTTTGCCTAATATTCTATTTAATATTCTACATGCCTCTTCAACGTTATTGTTTTGCACAAAAACTGTTCTCGCAATGAACGATGCGTGCCGCATCTCGCCCGCCTAGAATAAAGGACAGGATTTTAAAGTAACCAATGCAACGAGCGTCACGTAATCGAGGGGACAAACCGAGGGAGCTTGAATAATCATTCGGTCAAATAAAAGAGATCGAGGGCCGCAAAAAAATAAACAAATACAAATAAACGTCGACGATTTACCAAAGTTGACAGCAATCAATAAAATCCAAGAGAACAATCTCCCCTTGCTCCATATCTGTTGCGTGTGAACCTTAATAAATGCTACTTACGGAGCTTGTATCTATATATTTATTTAAAATAATAATTTTTGACACAGTAAACTTAAAGATTAAATCGACCTTCAAATATGGGAGGATCGTCGGGCCGCCCTTAAAATTATACATGCGGTCGGCGACGCGACGGGCGGAATCGCAATCCTCGCATATTTAAAAGTCGATGAACATAATAGTTAAATAATTGTGCTACTTTTCAAGCAGTTTTACAAACAATATCGTCAAATACAAACCTCACAATATACAATCAAAAGAACCGACAATATATATATGTATTTTACAAATCTATTAGTAAATTGATAAGAAAGTGTTTAAAATCATAATCGACCAATAAATCTTACCCGAGAAATTCGACAGTACTTACTATATGCGATCGTTATATTTACACTCGCCCTAGACATCGTCGACCGGTCGCTTTACCTGAATTCGAACTTTCAAATCGCAAAAACGTCTCAGTGAGACGGGATACTGTACCGTATATATATATATGTGTGTATATATGCATACTAGAAGTTAGAACAGTCGTAAACAAAAGAAAAATATCGCTTAATCCTAATATTTATACAACTTACGGTTTTACCTGAACCTGGAGATTGACAGGAAAGTTACCGATACTTACAAATATTCTCCCATACCGAACAAAAGCGACGGCGAGAATAACTCTAAAATTATTTAAAGCTACGACTTACAAAGTTGCAACGCATAGAGAACTTACGCGGCGGGCTATTAATAGTCGTCCGGTTAACTTAAATCTTTTTTAGCAGTCGATCGAAACTCCGACGGGGCGGAGTCGCGATCGGAAATAGTTTTTGATAACAAAATGTCGATAGCGCAAAGTCAATAACGTATTAATGAGCGACGAGCCGGCGAAATCGGAAAACGTTCAATGGAATGGTCAAAATTTAGGGTCCGCCGCGACAAAAGCGACTCGCTCGGAAGAAGAGAAGGATAATTTTATGAAAATTTAACAAGCTACGGAAAGAAATTAAATACGCAAGAATGAAAAATTACGGAATCGATTTGGAAACGAGAACGGTCGGTCGTTTTTTTTAAAAAGGGCGAGAGAAGAGATTTTATTCGAGAACGGGAGTCGGAAGAGGAGCGTTTCGAACGTTTCCGAGGTTTCGTCGGCTCGAGGCGGCCGAACAGTCAAGGCGAGAAAAGATAAATAACCACTTTCGTTTACCATTTTACACAATACATCGTCGACTCGCGACGCCGCCGACGGGCGCGATCGGGGCCGTCGTCGGTCGTAACAAAAAACGCGAACGCGAAGGCGACCGAGGCGGACGCGGCCGCTCAATAGTCCTCGCCCTCGTACTCGCCGTCCTCGTGGCCGTCGTCGTAGTTGCCGTTGGAGGAGCCGTCCGGCCGGAACTTCTTCTCGTCCTCCTCGGTCTCGCGCTTGACGCTCGCCGGGTCGAACGGCGGCGGGGCGTACTGGGCCGCATAGTCCGGATAGTCGTCGACGGGCTCCTCCTTGATCTTGACGCGCTCCTCTTTGACGTCGGCGTCGTCGCGACGGTCGCGGCGTTCCTTGCGGCGCTCCTTGCGGCGTTCGCGGTCCTTGTCGGGCCGCTCGCGCTCGCCGCGCTCCCTGGAACGACGGCGACGGCGCTCCTCGGGCTCGCGGCTGCGGCGCCGGCGCCGCTCGCGGGAGGAGCGCTCCTCGCGGGGCCTCGGCTCCCGGCTGCGGCTGCGGCGGCGCGGCCGCTCGCGCTCCCTGGAGCGGCGGCGCTCGCGCTCCCGCTCGTGCTCCAGCCGGTAGCGCTCCCGCTCGCGCTCGTTGTCCTCGCGGCCCGAGTGCTTGATGTTGACGTCGGGCCCGCCGCGCCTCGTCCCGCCTAGTCCGCCGCCGAGCCGACGAGGCAGCCAGCCCTTGACGGTGCGCGCTCGCTCCACGTCGACGAGGACGCGGCGGCCGTCGATCTTCTTGCCGTCGGCGTGCTTGTAGGCCGAGTGCATGTCGCGCTCGTGCTCGTACTCCACGAAGGCGTAGCCGCGCGGCTTGCCGTCGGCGCCGTCGTGCACGAGCGCGATCTTCTTGATGGGGCCGTAGCCCTCGAACTCGCGGCGCAGCTTAGCCTCGCTGGTGTCGTAGTTGACTCTGGCCACGAAGAGCGTGCGGAAGGCGTCGCCCTGCTGGCCGGCGCTGGGCTGCCAGGTGGCGATCTTGCGCTCCAGCTCGTAGGCGGCCTGCTCGGCGCGCTCGCGGCGGCGGCGCTCGAGGCGCTCCTCGCGCGTCTCGACGCGAGTGGGCGGCGGCGTGTCGGCCGGGCGCTCGAAGCCGGCGAGGAAGGCGCCCACGCCGAGGTAGCCGCGCTGCTTCTTCTCGTGCGGCTGCTTGTCGCAGGGCGGCAGGTAGGGCACGGGGTCTCGCGCCGCGAACAGCGCGAGCAAGTTGGGCGGCAGAAACTGCGTCATGGCGGCGGCGAGGATACAAACCTCCGCATGCGAACTGCGCCCGGCCGCCCGCGTGCTCCTCCGCCGCCGGTGACCCGCGCAATGCCAAACCCGGCCATGATCGGCCCGCCGCCCTTTCGAGACGCTTTCGAAGGCGTCCTCCGAAACTGCGCTCGATCCCGGCGAGCGAGCGACCGATTTGCGTCGGACGAAGGGTGGACTTCGCGAAAGGGCAAAATAAAGTTTTGCGACGATTTTTTTTTATTTTTCTTAAATTATTTTTTCGAATCGAACGGTCTCCGGCCGAGGGGTCGCCCCGAAAATTATTTCTCTCTTTTTTTTAATAAAATGAGGACGTTTTCGACTTTACAATCCCCGTATTACTTTATAAAATTAATTTTAAATTATTATTAAAAAAATTAATTAATAAATTGATTCGATCACCTTTTTTCAAATTTTAATAATTAGTGTTAAATAAATAACCCCTAGGATCCTGCTCGCTTTGAGCGGGAATATAAGAATTTACTTCAATTATACTATATATAGAATGTTGTTTAATCGTAAACTGAAATTAACCGTTATTCTCGCCGACGTTTTTTATCTTATTAATTACTACAATATAATTCTGGTATCAATTTTGTCGGTTACGTTATGTAATCGACAAAAGTATCAACGTGGCCGACAATCGCGACAGTTTTTTTTTATTTGTAAAAAAAAATAAGGTCGCCCCTCCTATAACGCCGAGTTTGTTTCCGCGGCGGTTATATTTTGTGTCGACCTTTATTTCCCTCGATATAACCGAACAATAAAATTTCGAAATCTCGATTTATCGAGTTTTAAATTATATTTTTTGATATATAATCCATAATCTAACTAAGAATTGAAATGTCCAAATAAACTATAATGCCATTAATCCTTCGAAAGATAAAACTACAATTGAAAATATCGTTTATCAACAATTATATATATATAGATGAAATCCAAAATCCCAATTAATTGAGATTAAAACTGACTAATAAAGACAATCTGCAACGGAAATGAATGTTATTGTGAAATATTGATAATAGAAATGAGTAAAATAATCTAGATTAGATAATGGCTTTTAATTGTGATAACGCATAATAATTCAATCATCAATCATCCTAGTCACTAAAATGAAGCCGCTTGTGTTTATTTTAATCCTGACATTAATCTCTCTATCTTCCGGTATTTATAACAGATTATATGCATACAGTTTCATTGTATTCCAAGTAAATCATAAAAAAAAAATAGATTTGTATTAAAATTTCCCTCATTCCCAGGATTGAAGTGTTATGTTTGCTCCAAATCGGGATCGGATCCATCCGACGTATGCATAAACAATCCGGCCGGAGTTACGTCCAGTTCGCCTACTGTCAATTGCGGTTCCAAATATTGCACCGTTAAACGGCAAGAATACAAGGTAACTTATCGATCAATAATATTACAATGTATTAAATCGCTTGTGTAATATTTTAATTGTTAAGAATCCACCGGGACGTGTGGCGAGTTTTTATCGCGGATGCGAAAACAATCCCATTCACTTAAACACGATGGTCGAGGACGCAGATTTTAAAACGTATTTCAGAGCATGTACCAGCGATTTGTGCAACACAGGTGATCAAAAATAATATGACACGTTGTTAACGCAAAGACATAATCGTGACTTTTCATTCTAGGTAATGGTATACAGCACGTGAACGGTGGTCTCGGCGGCGGAGGTAATCGTGTCGGCAATCTTTTGGTCCCGGGGATAGGCAGTGGCAGTATTTCCAAGCCTAGTTTCATCTTATTCACTATCATATTTATGCTATCAATAATGAATTATTTAAATTAATATTATATTTCATTTATATTTTTGGTTGGAAAAATTAAATTATTAAAAATACTGTGATTGATTTTGATACTTTTTTTTAATTATTCCATATCCTTAATATGTGTGAACTGCTTTATGATCTCTAATGACGATTCTAAAAATAATAATTATTTGTAACATCGAGTTTTAATAATTTTTGGTCACATTTCCTATTGAAAATAAGCTTAATTCTATAAGGAAAATATGCATCGGAAATTAATGGCTTTGTGAAATATTGATAACTGAAATGAGTAGAATAATCAAGATTAGATAGCTGCTTTTAATTGTGATAAACAAATAATAATTCAATCATTATAGCCACCAAAATGAAGCCAATAGTGTTTATTTTCTTACTTACGTTAATATCTCTATCCTCTGGTATTTACAACAAATTATATGCATACAGTTTCATTGTATTCCAAGTAAATAATAAAGAAAATAAATACATTTGTATAAAAACTTCATTCTTTACCAGGATTTAGGTGTTATTCTTGTTCACAATCGGGATCGGATCCATCCGACGTATGCATTAGAAATCCGGCCGAAGTTCCATCCAGTTCGCCTACCGTCAGTTGTAGTTTCAAATATTGCACGATTAAACGGCAAGAATACAAGGTAAATTATCGATCGATAATATTACAATATATTAAATCGCTTGTGTAATATTTTATTTGTTAAGAATCCATCGGGACGTGTGGCGAGTTTTTATCGCGGATGCGAAAGCAATCCCATTCACTTAAACACGATGGTCGAGGACGCAGATTATAAAACGTATTACAGAGCATGTACCAACAATTTGTGCAACACAGGTGATCAAAAATAATATGACACATTGTTAACGCAAAGACATAATTGTGATTTTTCATTCTAGGTAATGGTAAGCAGCACTTGAACGGTGGTCTCGGCAGCGGAGGTAATCGTGTTAACAGTCTTTTGGTACGGGGGATAGGCAGTCGCAGTACTTCTTAAGTCTAGTTTCATCTGATTCACCATCATATTTATGCTATCAATAATGAATTATTTATATTATATTTCATTTATATTTTTGTCTGGAAAAATTAAATTATTAAAAATATTGTGATTGATTTTGATTCTTTTTTTATTTGAAATTGCACAATACAAAAAATATTAAAATAAAGCGCTACATATATATAATTATACATCGAGTAGAGTGCAGTGGAACAATAAAAATATAATCGACCGGATTTTATAGAAATCAGAGTACAAAATTATCCCATATCCTTAATTTAATATGTGTGGACTGCCTTATGATGATCTCTTCCGACATTCCTAACACATGAATGTGTTCAACCTGGCGTTGATTGTCCAAAATGTTGGTACGTAATAAAAAATCTGATCCTCATTATTTGGAATTTTGTTTAAATTTTTTTATATAATTTCATTGTTCATAAAATTTTGCTTTAATAAACAATACTATAAAATATTTTTGTTTATTGTTAATTAAAGACAGATAGAATTGAAATACTTTTACTAATTTATCAAAAAACCGCAGACGTGAAGAAAGTGTTTTTATTGAAAATTTATCTCCGAACATGTATGATGATATTTTAATCTGGATGTAAGACACCAGCATTGCTGACGGTAAGAGAAGTTAGACCAAAAACATAGAGATTTAGTGCTACTGCAGAATACTGAATTGAAAACAGTCTTACGCCAACGATTGGTTGATGCTGTGCATCTCCAAAAAATTGTACAATCGATTATAAAAGGTAGAACATAAGCCGAGCGATGGCTAGGAAGCCCTTTTGGTTACGGAATATCGTTAACTGAATCGGTTGCCATAATAAATTGATTCCTCTTTTGTATAATGGTGGGAAAAAAACGATTTTTGGTTACATTTTTTTGAAATCACGTCCTGAAGCTCCGTTTATACTCTGAATGTTTCCGCTTCTAATGTTAAACCCTAGTAAACGTATTAAACCCAGCAATTGAAGAGTCCCATCTCTGACAAGGATTGAAGCGGAAGGAAGTCACTGCAGCGGGGGATTTAGCATTTAAGGGGCCCCAGGCGCAATTCATTTTTGAGGCCCCACCTGTAAATATTTTTACTACCCTATAATGCTGGACTTATTCATTTGTCAATATAATTCAGGGAATACTGCCAAATTATTATTTGTTTTTGTTAAAAACCGTTTAGGCGAATAAGGCGAGCGCCTGGGGCCTCATTAACACATTCCGGTCCACTGGGTTCCGCGCCGAGTTTTGCGTTGGGCCGGGCAATTTCATGAAAAAAATAGCAAAAGTTAAGTACTTTAGTTAAATCAATGTAACTCTGATACCATTTAAGTTACGTTAATATTTTTGTTTTTGTTGTGTTCAGAAAGATTATCTCTATGTAAAAAAATAATAGTTCAAAACTTCTCAAAGTGTGGTGTGCGTATCAATGAAATGTAAATGATTTTGGATTAACATCAGCGCCAACGAGGACTCGACAACGCATCCCCCGTACTTCTATGTTGGCCCGCGAGGACGCGTATTCGAGTCCTCCGGACCGCAACGGATTAGCACAGAGGTCTGAAAGTTCAGCTCTCAAGACGATTTATTTTCGTAACAAAAATAATTAATAATTTAGCAATATTCCATAAATGAAATTGACAAATGAATAACCCCAGCTATGGCATGTTCTTAAAGTGATTACCCTAACGATCGTACTTCGAATCATTTCCACCGACTGTTTCGCAGACCATGGATTCAGGCTCAAGGCTAACTTAAGGTAAAACGAAGTAAGGCATTGGGGCCTCGGCATATAGCTCTACAACCCCTCTGCCTTCATGGGGCTCCTAAATTTTTCTAAAAATAATAAACATTTGTAACATCGAGATTGTTAATAACAATAAAAATGAAACAGTTTAATTTTGTTTTTTTACATAAATTAATGTAAAATTAATTATAAATCCAAAACATGCTCATAGAATGCACGTTTTAGGATGTAGAGGTAGTAAAAATATTTTGAGGGGCCTCAAAATTGGATTGCGCTTGAAGTCTCCAGTGCTAAATCTGCCACTGAGAGCATTTTCGATACTTACGGCGACATCTTGAGTATTCGAAAATCAACGAAGGTTTAAACAATTCGAAAGTGGTGATATGGAGCTGAAGTATAAGCCGAAATCAGGAAGACTTCTTCAATAATGATACATTAAATTCGAGGATAAAATTGGATCTTTGCAAAACCATCAAAGAATTATCCCAAAATATCAACTGTTTTTTGTTGACTGTAAAAAACCCTTTATCTTGGTATGAAACCTAACTGTGTCTGCAAAGGATTGTCACTGGCGATAAATAGTAATCTTTTACAATAAACTAAAGAAAAAAAATTGCTTTTTCCAACGCAAGTGTTTATCCCGATCGTTCTTTATCCTGAAAAAGGTTATTCTTTGTGTTTGGTGGGATGTTTTGGAAGTTATTCATTATAAATTAATAAAATCAGTTCAGGTTATGACAACAGTGGTGTATTTTCCCAAATTAGTTAGAATAAATGCAAATATTTAAAAAAACGATTGGTTTTAGTAAACATTCTGCTATAGAACAAAGCTACGGCAGAGTATCATCTTTTCAAGTCTTTGGAACATATGCTTAGAAATAAAAATTACGGATCAATCGAAGACGTCCGAATATTACCGGAGACAGGTAAAAAAATTGCACAAACCGTTGAGTAACATTTGTTTCCGTCATACCTAATACACAAAGAATTAGCTAATAAATTCCATACGAAATAATAAGCGAGAATTCAATGCTTTATACGTTAGACCAGGTCTATTAACATATTTTTGTTTATTTAATTTAATGCAGAACACACATTGACTAGACTAAAAATTATTAATATTAATACATATATACACATGTATGTTTTTGTAATGCCAATTATGATTATTAAGTGAAGTATTGCCTCATTCAAATCTGGCAAATTAAATCTTAAATCGTAATATATATATACCCCCTACCAGATTTGACTTCAAAGTAATAAATCTGTAGAGTGAATAGGTAATTATCTCGGAATACTCTCGTCTGGGGTATAGTAAATATTTGTACATATATTATGTTATTTTTTTGGACCAATGTTCTGTGTACATATTTATTTTTTAATTGATAAGAGAACGTTATGGAGAGAAGAAAACGAATTCATTACATTTAAAATAATTTTTGCTCACATTTCTTATTGAAAATAAGATGAAATACGTATACAATAATAAATCAGAGATGAAAAAACTAATATTATGACATATTTTAATTATTACCAAACGGTCGGTGCCGTTTGGCAATATTTCAATATTGTAATTTTGGTTGGGATTAAAATTAATACTCTTCTTAAATATTATTTACATAATGTACTATACGTGGATATAAAAAATATTCAAACCGAAAACAATAATAAAAAATAATAAACGTGAAAAGATTGTGACCTACGTGATGATCGTGCTATGACTAAATCAGTAGAAAACTTAAAAACTATAATTTATGACTTTGTACATACTTTTTTTAATACACGTTAAAAAAAAAACTTTGATATATACAACCAATTTAAATACCGCAAGATATCACACGCCCTACAACATAATCCAGAGTCTCATGAAATCATGATATATTCGCCATTTTTAATTTCCTAAACGTAACGTGTGTATTTAGCAAATAAAAATGTTAATACTCATCTCCATAAAATTACTTATTTAATAAGACCCGTTGTAATCTAGAATAGAACCACTACTGCATTTTTGAAACTTCAAATTTAGCATTCAATATTTCTTCGTCGGAGTCCAAAATAGGTAAGGAAGTCGCCGGAATATTATCCTCCACCCATTTCAGATCGGCTTCTTCTCGTTGCGCCGGAGTGAGAGGTGTATTCGAGGAGTTACCGCCCTGCGAAGGACTGGATCCGTTGCTGCCACCGGTCCTGTTGAATCCCCTGATTTTTACGCCGTAAGCATCACTGACAAAGTGTTCTTCTTCATCTAAACAATACAAATAAAATATAATAATAAGTCAATCTATCGGAATATTGTGTTAATTAAAATAATATACCGTCATCGTCATCTGCATTATCGAGAAGAGGCGTGAATGCGTAGCGTTGATTATTATTAGTTGGCCGCCATAAAACCATTATTACCAACAACACTACCGAGAAAAGTATATGCCAATAGCCATCATCTATCCATAATTCTTTCCAATTCTATTATTAAAAATTAATTAAACAGTTTTTATTTAATTTATTTATAAGGATTTACGATGTTTGATAAAAAAAAATAAGCGGAATTCTTGTTTTTCATGATCAGTGAAATTCCGATTACTTTTTGATCACAACTTCGTATACTTACGGAGAGGCATTCGGCAAGACAATGCGCTTTGATCGAATAAAGCATGAAAATAATAGAAGATATCACAGCAAAAATAAGTGTATTTGTAAAGTGTTTGTATAATGATAGTTTCACCATATTCCTGAAACAAATTACAATATTCGACTTAACGGAAATGTATGTCGATTCGATCTTATTAACAAACAAACGAAAATACCTGCGTAATCGCAGCGTCCGAGTGGTATGCAATAAAGATGCAAAAACCCACCAGCACAAAGCCGCATCGAGTAATGCGAGTGGTGTAGCGGCTAACAATACGTTACTACCTTTCGTTTCGTTTTGGTTATATACATCATCTATCACTATTCTTCCGCCAATTCTAAGATATGCTTCGAGAGCAGCTAGTGCTCCCCATAGTACTCCTATTCCGACAACACGCTGCAACATTGGTCCCAATCGTGGTCTGTCGATTATTTCATAAATTAGATTTTCATTTCATCATTAAATAAATTGATAACAAAAAAAATAACTCACTTAACGATTCCGAAGCCGAGCGAAACGATAATGACAAGCATTCGAGCGAGGGCTCGTTTAGCTACCGACACCCATTCTGCTGCCAACACTGCTCCTTTCATGGATATGCCGCTATTATTAATTGAACTAAAATCACAAAAAAATCAATGATGAGTATAAAAATGTAAATCAATAATGCAATTTAAGGAAATTATTTAAAAAATAAATAAGCACATATTCAGTTAACCCTTCTATAGCGCTCCCTGCTATAAAGCGGTTTTCTATAGCGTGCGTGACAAACCCTCCTATAGCTCTCCCTTCTAGAACACAGTTTTTTTATCTGAACTGACATATTCTGTTGTAGCTGGCGTATCATCACAAAAAACAACACTTCTTTAATTTAAAAGTGCGAATCAGCGTAAATTGAGCTGGTGTACGGTAATTAAGAACATATTTTATCTTCTCTAGTTATGAATGAATAACACATTCGCAGACAGTCTTGCAAGTGCATTCGGCAGATTTTCGTCCTCAATTATCCATGTCTCCAAGGAGTTATCATTTATTTTTTATTTATTTAAGTGGCATATTGACCCTGATGCGGGTCTTTGCCACCTGGAGGCACCTCCGTCTCAGCCATGATGTCATGACAGTGACGGACATTCTCCAGGTTATCTTGGCTCTTCGAATGCGGGTCAGGTCGCCAGCCAAAGCACGGGAACCGAGCTGTCACGTGTGGATTGTAACAATAATAATCAGACGAGGCTAGGGCCAAT
>JAGXCT010036975.1:39481-80775 GCA_022495035.1 Philopotamus ludificatus
CGCCTCAAAATATTTTCCCAACACCCAATAATGTGCTCATTTTTTTTTTACTTAATTTGCAATGTTTTGAATACATAATTAATTGCACATCAATTTTTGTAAAAGTCAGAGAAAAACAAAATTAAACTTTTTAATTTTTGTTGCTTCCATTTTTATTATATCTCGATGTAATAAATGTTTATTATTCTTAGAAAAATTCAGTGGCCCTCTGCAGGGCTGTATGCCAAGGGCCCCGCGATGCGAACAAATAAATAAAGAATTTTATTAGAAAACGAAAATTCCACTAATTTTTTTGATCAAACCTCGGATATAATTGATTCCATATTTATTTATTTTTTAATTATAATCTTATTGTGTTAATTAAAGGAAATCAATCGGAAAGAGAGACGTTTGGAACGAGTAGGAGGACCTAGAAATTTTTCAGGCCCCGGCGGAAGCATCGGACACCTCGATCCGCAGCGAGAGCTCGCAGATAGTCTACCTTTGTGCCATCCTCATCACGATTATCTGAAAGACTTTGCACCTCAATTAGGTATCAACACACTGCAACATCATTATTTTTTTTGTATATAATTTAACTATTATATTATTTTTATTTTAGATAATGATGGACAAGAGAAGCCGACCAAAATTAAAGTCGTACATTTTGGAGTCGTTTGAATTAAAAATAGCAAATAAATATATTACTCCGCTTATTAAATTTAAATAAATAAACGACATGTGCCATTTAGTGGCAAACGCATATAACTATGTGCCATTATTATATAAAAAAAATAATAATGCATACGGTTGCATTCTAATACTCGGAATTATTCCATTTTGTATTATATTTACTTACGAAATATTGAGATGAGTACAAACCTAATTATTAAATCTTTCTAAACTGATGTATTTTTATATGAATAGTATTATTATGAAGATAAAATTCAATTTTATCACATAAGAACTCGGCAGAAATACAATTTTTTTGCATAATAACAATTATAAATGTAAATCTTGCCAGTTTGCTAGCTTGGTGGATGATCATGCTATATAGCATGATTTATTAATTAATTATTAATCCTTATCGTCAGACTAATTTTTGATTATAGATTATAATACTCGGTAAATTATACGGAACTATCTATTTTTATACGATATTTACAAAGACTGAAAGTGTCGTTGTGTACATTTTGGGTAGATTATGTTAATTTTATAACGTAAATACTAATGAAAATGAATTTAGAATTCTCATATATCTATATTATGTTAATTTATTTTGATAATATAATTTATTATAATGTTTTTTTATGTCGATGGTGCTATGTGTTAAATAATTCCGTCCATTATGATCTTATTTTTTTTTTATATAAGGTGCTCACGAGAATCTCAATAATTAATCTTAAGCTTAGAATAGAAAAATAGTATTATTTTATATTTGGTTTTTTTTATTTTTTTCAATAAAATGTCACAATACTCGAAAATTTCTCAACGAAAGCAATATTTAATTATAAATATCGTGCCATGTTTTCAATATAATCGATGGATATGTATCGACTTACATAGTTACAAGGTTCTATTAGACATGAAAATATGTATATTGAAAAAAATATGGATGCTTTATACTCTATTTTTTAAATAAATTTTATTTTATCTTTTTTATTTTATTTAAATTATCCCTAATAAACGTTTTATTGTAGATTATTTAAATAATATATACAAAAATGATTTAATGAAAGTTGTACACATAATCGGACATATTGTTTCAAGTTTTTAAACAATACGTATTTGATGATGAAATTTAATTGTATTCTATTTTTTGTATGATATGATTTCTCGGAGAAATAATCAATTCTTATTGTGTAAAATAATGCTGATTTAAAGTGATGACTGTTAAATATGAGTAAATGCGAATAAATACAATATCGCAAAATACATTGTTCAAAAATATTCAATAAAAATGCCTTATTTTATTACTATCATCTCTAAAAAAATATAATGTAACCTGAAATTATTCAAATTAATAAATCTATTTTTTTTGACATTTACTTTGACCCAACATGTCATAATATTTTCTATAAAATATGAGACATTTAAGAATGCTCCAACTGTTTGAATGAAATGTCTCTTTCGACAATTAATCAAATAAAATATAATAAATTAAATATGTGTATTTATTTAACACCTGTCACTTTTTATATTTGTCGAAAAAAGTCTAAAGAATAAATATTATAATAATCATTATCCATTATTGTTTGCAATTACGAAAAAAAAAAAAATATATTATTCGCTCGCACGATGTTTTTTCTCGCTCGCATCCGGCACGATGTGCCGAGTGCAAGTGAGACGTACGATTGACACGTGTTGCTCAGTCTGCCGCGAGACATCGCCGAAAGCGTTGTCATTTACGCGTCGTTAAATAATCCAAAATATCGACCAAATTATGAAGAATATCATTCATAATTATATATTCTTAGAATAATACATTTTTAAAAAAAGTTCAAGGTATTGATGAAGAATTTTATTAGTATATTAAAAAGTATCCGTCAATTTGATCTTAATTATGGAATGATTTGGGTCAAGTAGGAAAATATATCAGGAGGCATTTTTCGAACTTTTTGCCGAAGATATACGCAATTTTACATATTTAAATAGGATATTCTTAACATAAAACAATTAATTTCATTGACAAATAATATGGAAAATTTTATGGACTTCAAACGGCGTAATTTTACATCTCCTACACAAGAAAGTAAAGTTTAGATATCGCGAAGCATCACAATCTGAAATACATTGAAGTACGGCCTTTTGCAAATAATAATAATAAAAAGCCAAGAAAAGGGTAAGCGATCGTTAGGTAGAAGAAGACACTTGGTAGTAGAACATCTAGAAATTCTTTAAAGTGGAAGAACTACGAAAGATCAGGGGCGCGCCGTCCATATGGCCGGATTGTGCGGCGCACACAGGCGCCGAAAAAATTGGTGCGCAGAGAGGCGCTAAGAGAGGAACAATTGGAAAATAATAACAATTCATTAAACTTTCTTACAATCGAAAGAAAACCTTGATTTTTTTCCATTTATTGTAAAGGGGGGGGTATAGAGGCTCCAATTAGTGTTCTGCACACAGGAGTCAGACACTGTGAAGAACAGATTTATTCATAGAATGTTTCTTTTGTTGATAGAATTCAAAATGTTGAGTTTAATGGTTGACAATGTCCGAAAGGTTGGCGATTTCTGACTTCAATGATAGTGTGATGTGATTTTTAAGCCATCAAAGAAAATCGTCAGCGCAAATTAAAATTAGACAGTTATTAGTGTTCGGGAAACTTTTATTCTTCTTCAAATTGTTCATCAGATACATCATACACTTGTGCCAGCGCTGTTTCCAACCTCAGAAGGCCATCTCTGGCGAATACGAAGGCTGGGACATTATGAGGGGGTTGATTTTAGTCAAGAATTCACGAACAACATTGAACAGAACCTGAATCTTAGTCACGTCATCGATTGGGTCTCAGTCACGTTATCAGCTATGATCCTTTAGGGAAGGATTGTCGTTGACTGACGTCAGCTACTCTTAAGCAGTATCCATTTAGCAGTTAACGTACAACACAACAATTTCAACAACCCCTCTGATTCGACGATTGTCCATGTTCATTTTCTTCACTTTTTCTACGTCTTCGCGGCCTTTTAGAATACGTACTACTTGTAAACGTTGATTTCATTCATACAAAACTCGCCAGAAGCAACATTCATCATTCTTACGTTGAAGAATTTAATGCAAGTTTTTTGTCCCTTCTTTTTGGTAAAAAATGGAGTCGAGCACACTAAATCATGCGAAACCTTTTCGATTGCTAACAATTAAGTAAGCATCCAAAATGGCTATCAATGTCTATCAATGAAGGAATTGTACTGATGAGAGAAGCCCTCCAACAGGGCAAATACATATGGATGGTTCAGATATCTTAGGTTTTTTTTTTATATTATTCCCCATCAACGACAGGGATAAATGGATGCTTACTGTATACCCGATTCTCTTTTTGCACGGTTTTGACATAACACGATCCATGAAAATGGATCGTTTTATTTTTTTACACTGATTTTTTTTGGTCGGGGTGAAAAAAAATCAAAATTAATAAAAATGTGTGTTTATAAAAAAACATTCCACGTCTGCTTATTTTAATTGCTTTTGTGCGTTTAAGCTTCATAAATTATTATAATAATAATTATACAATAACCCAAAGACTTGAAATCAATCAAAAATATAAAATAAAGTTATAATTGTCATAAATATTAATATTATTTATTATTGTTAATAATATTTTATTAATTTTTACCTTCAAAATTAACCCAGCACCTCCAAACTGATCAAAATTAAATATTATGCTTATTTTATTGTTCTTTTGACATGTTATTGTGCGCGTTAGATTCATAAATTATTACAATAATAATATTGTAAACAAATAAACATTTGTAATTGTCGTAAATATTAATATTATTCATCATCATTGTCAATAATATTTTGTGTTTTACGTCATATTTTAAATTAAATATGAACGAGATACCCGCGAGCCGCCACTGGTTAAAAGATTCGAGCTCGAAATACAATTACAGTTTAAAAAATGATTGTGGTTTTTGAAAGAATATATTTCTCTAAGTTAAATCTAATTTAAATTAGAGTGGATGTAAATTTTCTTCTTCGAAAATATTAATATGTATAAATTCCGCATTTTTTGAGTTATGGGTGTATTTTTTAATTGATAAAAACAAGGAAAAGTGACGGAGAAATGAATTGAATCGAATCGGCGATTTTGGCGGGAAAGGGCGTGAGGGTGTAGGGTGGAGGGTGGAGGTGGAGGTGGAGGGGGCGGGTGCGGGGCGGCGGCCACGTGCGGCAGTCGCGCCTCGGCGGCGGCGGCGAGAGGTCGCGCCCGTGCAGGCCGCAGCGGACCAGGTACGCGCCCCCCACTCCGCCACTCCGCCGCTCCGCCACTCGGCCGCTCCACCACTCCGCCGCTCGCGCGCGCCGTTGTCTACGGTCGCCGCGGGACACCTTGTCTATGCCCGTTTTCGAAACGCGGCCTCGCGATTGGTCTACGCGCCGATTGCGAAATTCGATTCAAAAATGACGAGCGGGCCGATTTCGATACTGTGCCACTGTCACTCGGTTTCGTTTCATTGACACGGAGAAAAACTGTAAATACAGCTTCGCGCACTCGGATATGTGTACGTTTATTATTATTATTATTATGCGTGTGTATGTGTGTGTGTTTATTGATTATAAATTCCGATCTGACGTATATAACTGCCATTTTAGGAAGTGTCAGGCGAGTCGATTAATTATTCGACAATATTTGCAGTGAGTCGTATTGTAAACATTGAGGAATTTCGTATGGATTCAGGTTTTCTCGCCGCCTAGCATCGATGTCTCCGATATCGTCCTCCGTTGCGCGCGTAGATTCGTTCGGTCGTCGATTCGATCGCCGAGAAATTTGACGGACTGCGAAGGATCGATCGGACGTTAAAGGCGGGATAGTGTTGCGGTGAATGTGGACCGATCCGTCGGTAAACGGGCCAGATAAGTTAATTTCACGTTCGATCCGAAACGACTGCGGCAGGGATGCCGAACGCGTGACGCGGGTGCCCGGCGATTCAAGTAATATTTTGATGCATTTGTTTTGATTGAAAAAAAAACTCGCGGATTTTATTCATTTGTTTTTAAAAATTAATTCGGTTACCATTGAAGTATCTCTATCTCTGTCCCGCCTTTTCCGATCTTCAAAATACTGCAATGGATCGTAATTTTCCGTATGACGTTTAACTCCTTCAACGATTCTGCCCTCATCTCAATGTTGACAAAACGTCGTTCTTTCATATTTGTCGCTTCTTTCCACATTTTCCATTTTTGTGAAAAATCGTCTAGCACACTAAAGCATCATGCAATAACCTTTCGGAATTTGAAAAAAATCGTTTGTTTACATTGTGTTTGTTTAACCCTTTAACCGCTGTGGTCAATCCGGCGTGACAACTGTCACACCGAACACGTGCTGGAAGCTTGATTTAAAAAATATTTGGATGGGAATGTGTTCATTCGATTCATTGGAACATCTAGAACCCACAACATTCATTAGAAAATTCTAGTTCTAAATAAAAATATCAAATTAAAAACAAAGTCAATTGTTTTCACAAAATCCATTCAAACGACCAAATTTTTGATATTTAAAAAAAAAATAACATTATTAAACCTATTTTATGTATAAACTTTCACGGTAATAATCTTACCTACACTATTTCATCACATTAAAAATAATACTCAGACAAATAACAGATGCACCGTGGTTCATTCGAAATACAGACATCAGAGATGATGACACTGAAATCTTTCCCTTACTAGATTCAATCATCGACCACATCATTATTTAAATCCCTCTTCAAATTCACTAACCCAAATAAGTCAATATCAAATCAATGTTTACTATTTTCCACCGGACCGACCATTTATCAATACTCAAGCACCTTATCTATCTTCTTATATTGATGATTGGGTTTGGAAAATAGGGATAGAGCTAGTGAATAGAGAATAGAGTTAGAGAATAACTCTAGTACGTCAGTTAAAAAAAACACATGTTTATTGAAGCACCAATTTATTGTACAATAGTGAGAGATGGTCTCGTGGATGAGAAGGCGATCCCTGTCGTGGCAACCGCTGAGGATGCTACATCTGCCGGAGAGTCTCAGTTGTTGGATGTAATGAGAGAGAGAGAGAGAGATTGCTGTGAGCGAAATAGAGTGTTTTAGCACAGGAGTGATATTTTAGTACAGCATAATTTAACAACAAAAAATCAAGCCAAGTGGTAGTGCCATTGGATTTCCCTATCATTGACGGCCCTCTGTCAGTACACTCACTGATGAGTTATTAATCTAATTTTAGATTATCAAGACATGATTTTACTTTTTAAAATATATCTGATCCTCTTGTTTTATCATGTAATAACTCCAGACTGCTAAGTCCTTAAAATTCATTGGAATTATCATCGATTTTTCTCTAAAAAATCTCTAAATGGGCTACAACGTTCGTTGATTTATCTAAAGCTAGAGATAAGGAAATATAAGAATCGATGAGATTGCTGAGTTACATCCTAAGTGAGTTTCTCGATACGTTTAATAACTTTTCCGCTTTTCTTTCTTGTATATTTTCATAGCCATAATGAAAACGCATTTTGTTGGAGATCAATTAATTTATTTCTTTTGCTAACATTGAGAGATTTGATACGTTCAAATGCGCCACGTTTGGCGCATGCGCACTATAATGCTATAAATATAATATATTAGATTTAAAATAACAATAATTTAAATTGTTAATATCGAGTGTTTAGTTGTTAAGTGACATTCGGATAAAAAAAATGCGTTGAAGGAGAAAAGTGGCCCAGCTTCGAAACTTTGCAAAATTAAAAGTTTATTCACCGCTTTGGCCCCTTCTCCACCCTGCGGGCCAGACGTATTGGCCCAAACAAAGCTTTTTTTTTATTTAATTAAAAAAAACATTTTTTTTCATCAGATCAAACCATACAGATGCTTCTTATTCATTTTCTCAATGAATATCTTTTTTAATAAACTTATAAATAAAATATAATGAGAGTAATTCATCATAGTTTCGACTAAAAGTAGACAGAGTGGAATGGGTAAAACATTATTTATTTATTAACTAAAGGATGAAGAGTGAAAACGATTGGGAATCTCTTCTTTATTTGTAGCTTTTCTCTCGTTCTTATTCTCGGCGTTTTGCTGTAGACCGATTTGCAGAAAGTGTGGTATCTGTAGCACTGTTGTATCGTAGTTGAAATCGTCGTCTCCCATCCGCAATGCGACCTCTCGAATGCTTTCTTCGAATGAATACGTCGTCAACTTCGTCGCACGATGGACGCATTTTACGTGGTCGCAGAGCGAAGCGTTCCGCATATTATGTCGTCGTCGAAGAGTTACAATCGCGAAAGGCGGGATTTAGCACGTTCGCCGATACCATTCGCCGTTCCCGAGCTCGAGATGCGGCAGTCGTACGGTCCTCCGACTATATCACCGCATAGAGTTCAAACTTCACAACCCACTTTCTTCGGGTTGACCGCATTCGTCAGCGCGTTACTCTCGCGCGCATAAAATCGACGATCGGATCGGAGGCGCCGATCGCCCTCCGCAGACGAAGAGTCGCCGTCGCTTTGGGGTTGAAGTTTCCCGGGCTGGAGCTTTTCCTCGGCGCCCAGGCCGTTGACGCCACCGGGCTCTCGAGGAATGCGGCCCCGCGCGACCGCCGGTCCTTGGCCCCCGCATGACCTTCCTCCCGTGTCAAGGTCGACCCTCCTCGCGCACGCGCAACCTTTCAACTCTCCTCCGCGCTAATCCGTATTGCCGCGCTTTTTCGCCGTCCTCCCGAACAGTCTGCACCCCCTCCCAAATCCTCGCCAGTTTCCGAGGGCCGCGCTTTGCGGCCAATCAACAAATTTAGAATAACATGTCGGAACAATTTTCGACAGGTAGGCTGCGGCTATAAAATTGGCCGCCGGGTCCACCTCGAGGGCGAGATAATTGTTATTGCCCGACGTATTTCGAGTTGACCCACCCATTATTAGCTCGTACACATTACGCAAAATGAGATTCGATTATTACCCGGTAATAATCCCGTGTAATAAATAGAAATTACACGCCGATGCGGCCAAACTCTCGATTAATCTCGAAACAGTATGTTCCCAAACTGATAATCGATTTTTTAACCCATTTCGATGCCGCCGAACCTACCTGTAAAATCTATGACGAGGGTGACACCATTTTTACATAAATATAATAATAAATACACCGTGGTAGATCAGATAGACTGTTTCAGATACAATGTTTGGTCTGTTCTCGAGTAAATAGTCCTAAATCGTCACAAACTCGGCAATATATCCCTGAATTTTGTAGCTGCAATACATATTGTCATATTATCCAGACACGTTAGTAAATAACTACATGTTTGACCTAAAAATCTTCAACAGTAAGTCCTCGAGTTACGCGATAATTGATTCCTAAGGTTTTCGTCTGCAATGCGAAAAAATAAAAATAACAATTTTCGCTTCTATTGTCACGGTCGCGATGTTTTTTTTCCCTCGCATCCGGTACGATCTTGCCAAGTGCGAGTGAAATGTACGAGTGACACGTACTGCGAGAGCTCAGTCGTAGCATCGAAACATCGCCGAGAGCGATGTCACTTACGCGTCATATTGATTGGTAAAAAAAATCGAGTGCGCTTATAATAAATAACTATTTTTATTCTTAGAATAATCCATTTTAAAATAAATGTTATAAAATAATTCATCAATATCTTGACTTGAAATGCTTGGGATCTATAAATTCTGGGACGTAGTAATATCAAAACTAAACGGTTAAACACGCAAATGTCTTCGCCACTTTTCAGACATTTTATAGAAACGATTCCTAGAATAAAATGAGAAGTTTAGCATATTTGGCATCGTAAAAATAGAAGAGTAGTAACTGCTATTCAAGATGCAGAATTTAATAGCGAAGATCCTCGGATATTGTGCTGAATTTGATTACATGTCCCTGGTCATATCTGGTCCCATCCTTAGACTGTCTTTTATTTTTACGAAATTTACCATTTTTCCTAGACTTTTGCATGAGCTATTCATTTGAGTCTCTAGTACCACTAATCACTGTTTCCATATTTACTAGATGATCCTGTAGATCCCGTCCACTTCTCTTAAAGATGGCGAGTTTCGTTTCTTCCACATGCTTTTGTCAATTACAGTTTTATATTTCTTATAATTTATATAAATAATTGTTTTTAATATCCGGCACGAAAATTTAGTCATTTAATCATTGTAAATTAAAGTCTTTTAAATCAATTGGAAAATGATGTTCTTGTCAATGACCTAAATACCGAGCTTTCAATGTCACGAATTGCATCAAAACTGCATTTAATCACTGATATTATTGTCGGTAGAATAAAAAACCAACACAAGGACGATACTGACGCTAACTCTACTTGTTAAAAATCATTATCTACGCCGGATCTGGTGTGCTTATACATCTCTTCTGACGGTTGCTATATAGACGTCTACGTCAGACTCATTATCCATTCCAATATCCATCAAAATCTCGATATCTAAGTGGTTTTATATGTAACCGTACATAAATTATGTCATTCAATTTGCACAATCGTCGCTGGCTCGCGACTCGTCTCGACTTCGACATCGTTCAACTGTGACTTGCACTTGACATTACGTATCGAAATTGTTTTCAGTCATCTCGTGTCTTCTGGTGATTAGCATAAGCAGATAATTACCGTATATTATTTCACGTTAATAGTACGGCATGTATTTATATATGCATAGGAGAGGCATTTTCCACGATTGTGTCTCTAATTCCATATTGTTATCGTAATCACATGCATTCCTTAAATTGTTTCGTATTCTCTCGATTAACGACCGTCATCAATATTGAACAAGGTTATTAAATGGATTTCGAAACGAATACGGGAGATGAATATTAAAATTGTTTTGCAGTGGCGTGCTGCACTCTCGGCGCCCTGCGCCATCATCCTCGGATTTAATTGTCTCGCACACAATGCCGACGTATTTAATTGATGTTAATTAAATAGCTCTGCTAGATAATTTGTGGATTGCGCGGCTATGCGACAATGGAGCTGCGATTAGCCGCGGACATTAAAAAATGCCTTCGTCGGCGTCGGTGTTAAACTCGGCTCGCTTCTATTCGGATGCTGGGAGACGCGCTGAATCGCCACGAAACACTCCCATATTGCATACATCCGAATATAAAATCATAGTAAAATGTCTCCTTTGATGGTGTCGTAAATCATTCCGCGGAAGATTGCATAACGAGGAAGAGGAAAACGCCGAATATTTATTGGACAAGATCACAAATCAACTTTTGTCGGACACGTTTTTTTTATTTTGCTTCTGAAGAAGTGCCATGTCCGATTGAATTATGTCAAAATTGGTTTTTGGCATATTCAAATTTATTGTTTACAATAAATATTAACGCAACAAAAATTAATCCTGGCAAATTCTTCAATATTTTATATCTTTGAATGTTTATACATCGTATTTCGGCAGCTAAACGGTTGAGTGGAGACATCCTAAAAGGATTAGGTCTCTGATAGATGTATACTGCACTAAACCATGACCTTCATTCTTCAATCGATTAATGATCTTTGTAGGACATTGATCAGAGGTTGTTGAACATGACCCGTTCTCTGATAGAGGCATTAAAATATTAAAAGGACACGCAATGATATTCATGATCAAAAAATCATCTGCGGTATAGTCCCAGTGATCTAGAATAACGTTTTTCTATGTCAAGCAATTGTAACTTCATCCTTTCCTCTCGAAAACAGAACAGTTTGAGATTTGAGAATATATACTTAGTCTGGTTGTCTCGCATCTTTGAAACGTGATTGGATTATTTTCTAAATCCAGCTTGTTTAGTTGGTCTTGCTTCGTTAGAACCCATCATTCAGACTTATACGCACAGGCACAGTATGGCGTATACGTTAAATATAACGCATTTTAACATGTCATTGGATGGGAAAACAGGAGGTTCAGACATATTTGCATAATAAAATCATGCCTATGAATTCTAAAATTAGATTATAGAAAATGCATCAGTGCGTGTACTGACGGATGTATGAAATTTGTGAATAAAATTAGTGCAAGAGCATTAATATTTGTTAAATTTTGAACATGGTAAACTGCATTGTGAGGTGCGCTGGCTAAAAATGTTTTTTTGTAATTTTTGAGGACGGAAGATAACCTACTTAAAAAAATAACCTTAACTAGCTCTTTGCTTTGGCATTTTATTTGATATTACTAGCCATCCTAATGATCTAAATTCTAAACTAGGAGACATTAATAAATTATGGCATCAAATTATTTCAAATTAAATTAAGCCATGCGTCACGGCGTCTCAAATACAACCCCATCGTCCGAATGGGGTCTCACAGAGACCCCAAGCATTTTAAGTCAAGATATTGATGAACTCTTCATCAATATTTATGGATTATTCTAAGAATAAACATTGTTATTCATGATATGCTTCATAATCTGGTCGATATTTTGGTTGGCGACGATGTCTTGCCGCAGACTGAGTTCTCGCAGCACGTGTCACGGCATCAGTTAGAATATCATGATTTAAAACGTCCTCTAGATTGGTGCATCTGTCTTTTGAACTAGCGTACATTATTTCATTTGGTGCTTAGCAGATCTTACATCTAATCCTATTTTCCAACCCCAACCATGCACGTAAGAAGGTAGAAGAGTCGCTCGAGTTGTATGGCGCATCTGAACTCGTTTATGAAAAAAATGGCGCATGGTATATAAAAGGTTGGTTAGTAGAAGTAGCACCTATATGTCAGCAATCTTGCCTCAACCCTTTGAATGCGCCATCGATTTTTGCTAGTATGAAAACAACGATTAATCGTTGTTCAGTAGTCGAAATGTTCAACTAATCGTGCATGCGATGCGCTTTGAAATGAACTATGCCTCTTTGATGCGTCGACTGTTTTTGAATTAATTAGGTTGTTGTCGGATTGTATTTGGCGCGGGGAGAGGGGGGGGGTGGTATGTCGATATTAGATTTTGATGTTGTGTTTGGTATTTCTTTGCGCAAGGGCGTACATACACGCATGTTTACGACCATCCGGCGATAATATCTGATGCAACCGTCCTCCATTTACATAATTTCTCCGTGGTTTCGTTTATGGCCGCCCGCTTTCTAGCCGTAAACAATTTTGGGCGCCAAAAAATGATGCGCCGCCATGTTGCCGGCCGTGCTCGTGACGTCACAGCCCATCGGGCAGCATTCCTCGGGCCCGCTGCCGCCGCCCGGGACGTCACTCATCTGCGGATGATCACGGCGGGCATTATCACTGCCTCACCAAACACCTCCTCCGTGTCGACTCGACCTCAGCGCCTGAAAACGCCGGCCGCTTCTCGTTTCATCGCCAGTGAAAGCTGGGAACGAAATCGAATTCGGAGTAAAAAGCGGTCGTTTCACGTTTAAATCTCTTTTTCGTAATGTCCGCGACGGATTCATCGGGGACACTTATTTAGACACGATTTGGAAATGCTGTTTTTTTGTTGTTTAGATACATACCAGCGTACATCACCGGCGATGACGGTGAAGAAAAAAAAATATAAAATACATTTCGATAAGTGATAATCCATTTAAGATAAAGATGTGTTGAGACCGTTTCGGTCCAGTTCGCCAGGACCGGTTGTTCGATTTTGACAGGTTTGGCAAACTAGTTATTGAAATAGGCAGCATTACATTTTTTCAAAAGAATATTCAAATGTGTCGATTATTATTAATCGCGTGTAACGAAATAATTGTGGAATGTCGCGCGTATAAATCATCCCTTTGTCTCGATTATGTTTCGGGCTCGCCATAATAATGTCAAAATGACGTTGATTCATCATCCAGCGTCACGTGTACACACAGAAAACAAGAAAGTGTATGTGTAGTAATGTGGAAGAGAAGAGGATAGGAGAGGGAGAAAAAAACGAGATTATGATTGATTGTGTTAGAGTCAAGTGCTTGGGAATATGACGTGATGCTATCGGGAAGAATGTGTATAGCATATTATTTTTTTTCTCCTCGGCGAAGAATTCAGCTGTGCGTAGTTACATCGCTGATTGGCTCGCGAAGTTCAAGTGGCGATACGGAATTCGATTGTTGCGAATGTGTGGTGAAAGGGTTTCCGTTGATTATGAGTTGCAATAAAATGAAATACGAAAAGAGCGACGTGGTGCTGACCAATTTGTTGCAGGGTAAAAACATGTCACGAGGAGAAGGTAAAGTGACAACACTGCTTAACAGTACACGCAGTGTCAAGCGCAATTTAATGAAAATTACTCTGACTCTTGACAACGAAAACGGCGTTGATCCAGTTTTTTGTGAAATTATAACCGCGGATAAATATAAAACCTTCGATTAAAGTAAGGGTAACCAAACTATGAGGAACACAGATATTTATAAAATTAAAATCATGCCTATAAAATCTAAAATCAGATTATAGTAACTCATCAGTGTATGTACTGACGGATTGCCGTCAATGATAGGTAATATCAATGGTACTACACTTTTGCTAGATTTTTTTTAAATCATCCTCTACTAAAATATCCCTGCAATATATAACAAGATCTCATAAATTGTTAGATTTGGATGTGGTGAACTCTTCCTTCGTCGGCAAGTTCCGAGTATATTTTGGACATTGAAAAAAGCCTTTTTTAGATAAAAATGCTTCTGGCATGATAAATCTCTAGCGTTCATTACCCTTTGAATATTTCCCAGAACTAAGAAAATTTGCAAAAAAATATATATGTCGTTTCGGAAGGACATTCAGATATAAGAAAGCATTTTCATCCATTAAAATTGATCAAAAGCAAAACGAGATCATTTCAAATTTGAAGATTCTTTTGAAGGTAAGTGAAATTGCTCCAATTTACTAGATTTTCGATATCCCAGAACCTTATCACTTAACTTGTAAAACTTCGATACTTCAATTTACACAATACGATCTTTTGAGTATACCTTAAATAGCGTAAAATGAAATGGCTGGATTTTTGCGCATTTATGAAAAAAAATCTTCTCAACTCTTTTGCTGCGGCAGAGTTAAACCCGAATCTACGTCTGTGTGTGGCGCTGTTATTTATTATTAAATTATTTATTCGGTGAGTTCTGTTTACACCGCTTTGCCGTTATAATATACCATTTTCCTGTAAGAAAACTATGCAAAAGTGTGAACTAGGATATATTCTTGCATCTAAATTGAAAAAATGAACAAGATTCTTTATAATTTTTGTAATAATAAACCAAACAAATGAGCGCCGACCCTCGCCGATAGACACCCACGTTGGTGTGCATAATCAGATCAGAATGAGAACGCGCCTCTTTAGTGATTCACGGATCCCTGCTGTGTGCTAACTGATGAACTGATTTTTAAAGCAAGAACCGTGATTTAATTCACTCTAGTTTACTTGTAAACACAATTTAAAATCGCAGTCATGAATGTCATTCGCGCCGCGTTGTAGACCCAATTCGTGTGCGCATGAGCGTCTAGCGCGCCGCTTCGCAAGGGTTAAAAGCTTCGTGCTTCGTTTCAACGTTTCGTATTATTAATGACATATAGACAACTACCATTCGCCTCTGGGGTTGTAACGCGTTGCAAACGTATACACAAATGTTAATAAAGCAATGGCGTAAAAAAACGAACGAGTTTTTTATGCGCGAAATATATGTTGCGGTATTGTAGATGCTGTATTTATGCCATTAATAAGATCCATCTGCTGTTTATTTTCATATATATACTTTTTTTTTTGCCTCATTGTGAATTAATTTGATTCCCGCATGTAACTACGCTTGGTCACCGCAATACGGGGAATATTTTCAATCGCAAAATGCGATACGTACCGTTGGTATTATATCATAATAATTCGGTATTAATTGTGGATACACACGCACAACTGTCTGCCTAAAATACTCATTTATTAAGTCATTATAAGATAAATAACATAGTTATTATATAATGTAACTATGTGTAATGGCGCTGCGGTATTGATATAACCGAGGAACGGTGAAAAAAAAATGGCTAAAATACATCTCGTTAAACTTGAATATGTACAAATAATCTTGTTGTAATTTAATTATATTTACACATGATTTTTTTTAGATATAAAATCGTATTCGATCATCTTCAGTGGTTAATTCGTGAAATAATTGCGATGCTGCGTTTGTTTTTTTTTTTATTTTCTTCAGATTTTACGAAAGCTCTCAACGAGCGGATAAGCGGCAAACCTCCGCTTTTCATAACTGACTTTCTACACGGTATTGTTGTGATTTCGCATAATTCATCAAACGGATTTGCGTTGACTAATCATTGCGCCACGGCGAATTCCTCATCATCCACTGTCTGCACGTTGTCGGGGCCGGTGTTACACAACATAGCCGCCGATTTCGGATGGATATCCCCAAACAGTGGTTTCGAACAGTAGTCGAAACTGTTTTCACAACACAATCGGACGACAATGGCGGACCGGGCCGCCATTCAAATTCGTATACGATAATAAATCTCCGATACATCTTTTGATTTTGATAAGATTGTTCTTCATACGCTCTGTGGTGTGATTTTTTTTTTGACAAACGGTCCGAGTCGTTCCGCATTCCTATGTCCATCATCATTCCTTCGACAAAGCCTCCGGGCACCGAACGGTCAGCGATCTAAAACCTTTTGGAAGCGGCGCGTCTCTCGATCGCGAGCAGCACAACTCGCCGGCCGTTTATTCTCTAAGACATTTTTTTTTTCAATAATCCAAATTAAAAAATATTAATTCCAATCAAACCTGATCCCGCACGATTTGAAATCGAGATTCTCCGGCGGGCCACGCCCCTCTCGTCCGCGGATATAATTATTTCCATGACCTATCGATTAGAAAATTGCGTTAAAAAAGGTTGTGCACCGTCCTGTTTTTGGGCGCGTTTAAAAAATATGAAACTGCACATTTTGCGACCTTGGATCTTTGCACTTTGCGCAAAAAAATGTGTACGAGGATTTTTAATTTAATGACCCACGCGTACGTGTGTGGGTTCTAATTATAATGTTTTCAATTTGTCTAAACGTATTGTTCAATTTTTTCATCGGCAAAATCAACTTTTTGCGCGAATATTTCCTCGCGTTTGCTATTGAAAGTTTATTCCCATTAAATCATCGGACGTGGGTTTCGGTGTGCATTCCAGAAATGCACAGTGGGATGTTTAGGAATTTAATAACGATGATTTCTTTTTGACCTTCTTCGACCTTACTTTTTTGCGTCGTTTATATGTAAACTGCGATTTATTTGTGTTTTAATTATGTCCATGTCAATTTCATTGATCCCTGATGATCGTCTGAATGATTGTTTATAGATCGAATAAATAAAATACACGCAATATTTAATTAAAAATTGGCAGAATAAATAAATAATTGCAACATATAAATCGTCATAAATTATTCTATTAATCTGAGATTTTTTTTATTTCGTACGGACATATTCCATTGCGTTTATTTATTACAAGGATGCAATTAATTTTCATTAATCATTTTGATATATAAACTGAAATTAATACCCGACGTAGATAAATAATCATTATGAAACGTTTTCTGACGTTTAATTAGAGTATAGAATTTATTAAACCAACACAATATTAATCAAGATTTTTTTCTAGTCGAAAAAGACTAAAAATGTATGGAATTATTTTTCTTATTATTTTTTATCTGGATTCGTCGGGATTTCGTTAGCATATTCCCGCGAACGACGCTTCGATAGGGCGTCCGGACGCCTGGCTTTTGATTTTGGCGCGCATTTCTTCGGGGCCCAGAGCCGAGAACAGCTGACGGCCGGGCCCGCGAGCCCAAATTGTTTACCGAAGATTATCTGTGCGGCCGGCCGGGGGAGGGGGGAGGCGGGGAGGTGTGGGGCGCGGGGCCGCGGCCGGGGGCACAATGGCCGGGGCATTCCGACCGCATTCCTCGGCGCCGCGCCCCGCCCGCCGCCCCCCCGCCGCCGCATTCGCCGTGCCAGAGAAAACTATGTAAATCAAACGTTACCGAACGCCGATTTACATAGAACGGCCAATAATGCCAATACCGACCTTCGCCCGAGCGACAGCCGAGCTGTATCATCACGCCTCGCGCGTCCGCTGCGAACCTGCGCGTGCGCAGGTCGAGCCCCGAGGGCTGCGGACGCCCCCTACGGACTCCCGAACTTAGAAATAACCCTCAAATACGCCAAAAACACCCAAATTCCATAAGAATAATCGTTGAACGATGAATAAATCATCGATCGACTAAGAATGAACGATATTTTTCGTCTGATATCTCTTTGAGTATTCAAATTCAACTAATTTAGATTTGCAAGATCTTGTAAATCATTACTAGGTTAATGGAGATCAAGAATATATAATTATTATTCCTTTGGAAAAAAATCTTAGCAATAATGCATGTAGATCTTCAATGTTATGAATTAAAAGCATCTTTTTCGCGTCTAGATCGAACAAATTCGAAAAAGTCCTTGATGAGGAATTGCGCGCCTATTTAACAAATCGGACACGGCAGCTCGAAAACATCAGCGTCGTCCCAAGGGGTCTATTTACAATGGAAAAGTTCCCCAATCATTTCAAATGATTTTTTTTTAAATGGATAAATTGGATTTCTAATAATAAAAATAGTTATTTATTATAAGCGCACTCGGCGATGTCTCGACAGAGCTCTCGCCGCCGATTGAGCTCTTGCAGTACGTGTCACCCGTACGTTTCATTCGCACTCGGCACATCGTACCGGTGTGATCGAGAGAAAACATCGCGCTCGTGGCAACAGATGCGAATGTTGTTGTTTTTATTTTTTTTCGCAATTGCAGACAATTAAGCTCATATATAATATTTATTCTATATACTTTTTAGGATAAATGCAAAAAGTTTGTGACATGTAGGATTTGTATTAAAAGAGTTATTCGAGTTATTGGCAAGTCTACTACTCCTCAATAAAGGAATCATAATTCTTTTATTGCCATGACATCTTTGAGAAATACGCCGAAAATAAGAATTGATCGTTACAACTCGAGGACTATCCTATGTGTATTAGATTTAAAATTAAATCTGATCGTTAGCATTTAGTATAATTACCCGAGTTTAGTTACAATGCCTAATTATGGTCGTAATGAGTACGCGATTTTATAAAAAAAAAAAAAAACAAAATATTTAAGCGTGTACTAATACTACGGCGAGTACAATGCACAGTAGTCTCTTCCCACACTTTCGAGATCTCAAACACATTTGCGAGATAACCGCAAGCAGGTGGCACGTGTGCTCGGTACCTGGCCGTCGATGATTGTGTTTTGCAGTTAAAAAACATATTACATTTTCGGTCGTGTCTCGTATTGTAAAATTCGTTTAATATTCGTCCGACGATCGGTTCTATTGTCGATCGATAATATTTGTAATTATAAGTGCAAACCACTTTCACTGTGTCGCTTTCGCAGTCCTATTATTGGGGAGAAAAATATATATTTATATTTATGCGTGTTGAGAAGTTTTGATTTAGGAGGAAAACAGGTGTGCAAATTCCGAGTAAAAAAATAATTGGTCCGAAATTAGGAAATATCTCGGGTCGTAATGCCAAAAATTTCTCGGAACCGTGGCGAATTTTTTGTGCGTTGTGTTTATTAACGCCGTATAAATTGCGTTATCGATATATTGTATTGTATTATTTATGGTCTGCGAAAAAATTCTCGGCGTGTTATGGCTCTATTTGGAATCCGCTCCGATCCGCGCCTCCTCGGGGATGTTATTCGATATTTTTTAGCGTCGTGATTTTTTGTTGCGTCGAAAAAACGTTTAGAGTGGGTAGTCAGTTGTTGTCGCCCGGGGCGCAAAAATTCCTTAGAATTTAACCACCTGTGGATTGCGGATACGCCGGTAATGATTGCTCTGGGTATAAATTTCTGGCGATGGAACAAAATGCAGGGGAGTATAATAATAAATAATAATAAACAAAAAAAAACGTACGATATTAACCAAACTATAAACACGCAGGAATGTGACCTCAGCTCTCTGTGTGTGAAATATCACACGTATCTCTGAGGATCTACATTTTTTCGTAGTAAACTACACAATGGGTCAGCATACCGCATGCGCACACCGGTTTTCCTCGTTAAGCAACTCCGTTTTCGACCCGCGTCTGGAACGATTCGAATCGTGGCAACAACAAAAAAACGCGCGATGGTTCGGTATCCCTGGTCGTTTTCTTTGGTATGCGAAGCTTGCAGATGTGCCGAGGAAGGCCGTCAAGGGCCCGGAAGGTCGTCGGGCGGGCCCAGCGCTGCTAACCCATCCTTTTATACGCCAAATAAAAAAACGTATACCTTTGAAATACGTACGATTTTTTTGAAATATTCGAGCGCGTACTCAAAAATCGTCTCGCATCCCGCGAGACAAAGAACCATTATGGCCGTAAAATTTGGTCGAAATCTTGGAACAACGCGGCTCGGATTCATTCAACGCGACCCAGGTAAAGACCGGCGAGATGTTTTATGTAATTACTCCGTGCTGAGGTATGCAAATACCTCGAATACACTCAATAAATAGTACAGTAAGTCCTAGAATTACGCGATTGATTGGTTCCGAAAGTTTTCGCGTAAGTCGAGGAAAGCACAAAATTTAACATTTTTGACAAAAAAATATGTTTTAGTTTCAAAGTATCAGTAAAGAAAATATTATTTATTGCACATAACATAATCTATATACATATATTTATGGACGAACTACTTTAAGTATTGGTCCAGTGTCGATTGTCTTTTAGTCCTCTTCTCTTTTTCATAAATTAAAGTGTTTCATGAAATATTATTATTCACTGCTTTTGTAATTTTCGCAGATTGTTCAGGATCAGGGTTCGAGACCAGCTGATCCATCCCAGATCATATTTAAATATTCACCCATTTTTCCAGTTTCAAATTGCTTGGATTGTTTAATTATTTCCTCTTCTTCTGAAAAAAAAACCCATCCGCTGAATGACTGTTAATTAAACTAACGAAATCCTCTTCTTCTAGATTTAAATTTAGTTCTTTGGTCATTTCGACAAAATCTTGAATAACTACCTCAACTTTTTCAGTTGTTGTACTACTCTTCTCAACCAATCGAGTGATGAGCTTATTCCATATGTTACTCATGGTAGTTATTGTGACTTCATTCCAGGCATCACCAATATTTTATAAATGTTGTACTCTTTCCAAAATTGGGTTAACGATTTTCCGTTCTCTCCATCAACAGCTCTAACTGCTTGCCTAATATATTTCGTATTTTAAAGATATGTATTGCGCCTTGATCCATTGGTTGAATGATAGAGGTTGTATTCGGAGGAAGGAATATTATTTATATATATATCCCGGGACATTGTCAACTAACAGCAAAATCTTAAATGGTAGATTATTTTCAAAGGACTATTTTTACACCTCTTACAAAAAATATGAAAAAACCAGTTCTCAAAAATTTCTCTTTTCTTTTTTAAAAATCGCGACAGTCGAGGATTGACTGTATCTTAAATGGCTTATAAACTGCGAAGGGTTGGGGTGAAGTCTGACTTCATAAATAATCGAATTACTGCGACGATAATATCAACGAAAAACTACTGCATTATTTTTTGCACTAGGTCACGTTGTATCAAATACTAGAGTAGTGGATTGATAAAAGACCGTATATAGGAAACCCAAGTTGGCACAAAAAAATCTTTGGAATTCGCTCAAACAATAGAGACAGATTTGTCATCTTTTTGAATTTAAAAACAAAGCACAGAAATTGGCACATTCCAGGTATTCAAATCGCGTCAAAGTCACAACAAACATGACAATATAATTTATCCTTTATCATTTTGTTTCAATGGACCACGGGCGGTCCATTTTCGTCCCGTCTGCTATTTCACACATAATATTTCAAAAGAAACCTTTTACAAATGTTATATAAGATACAAAATGAACGACGAGCCTGACGAATCCATCGTTAAGAGGGAGAATTGTGAACGAAGCTCTCAGGCCTGACAAATTTTATTGTAGAAGAATGTGGTTCTAATGGAGAGGCTCGATATCTCGAGGATGTACGTAGATCTGTGCGAAAGTCGAGGATTATCCATATTTTTAAATTGAAATGGTCTTCATTTTTTTAGAGTTGATAATATAAAAATTCGATACCATGGCTCCTTTTCCGTTTTGGAGACTAAATATAAGATTCGAGAACGCTTCCTGAGATAAATTACGTCGCCCTCGATTGAACACAGCGGGGATAGGGTAGAAGTCAAAAAGTATAGAGGCCACTAAACAACATCAGGAATGGCTAAGAGAAGAAAGTCGGTCGGATTATCGCGGCACGGATAGAAAGGGGAAGTTCTCGGACCTCGACTTCTATTCGAGAGTTTGAAAGACCGCGGATCGTTTATGGACTTATCTCGTTTCCTGCATTCTCCCACGGGCGTATCCCCATTGTGTTTAGTCAACCCTCCTATAGCGCTCCTTGCTATAGAGTGGCATATTCGGCAGTCCCTCCTATGGTGCCTCCCTTCTAGATCGCCGTTTTCTAAAAATAATAAAACCTAACCTCAAATATTGTCCTAGGGCCTAGTCTTCTATAAGGCGTATCTTCGCACTATAGAAGGGTTGACTATAGTTATTACCCGAAAGCAGTGTCGTGACAGTTGTGTTGTTGTGTTGCAGGTGCCGGTGCTATGTGGGGGCATGCGCGCGCTGTGCGGCGTCCCGGCGCCGCCGTCGTGCGGGCCGCGGCCGGGGGCGCGCCACGCCCATACCGCCCGCCGCCCGCTTCCTGCAGCTGCGGTCGGCCCAGGGGGCGCCGCACTGTCTCCTCGTCGACGCCAAGGCGCGCTTCCGGGACCTAAGGTCCCATTTGCGCGCCCATCTCCACGTGCACGACGCAGACATCTTTGGGATCGCCGTGCTCTCTGGTAAATATCTATCCCCTCTCCCCTAGAATGTCCTAAATTTAGACTTTTGCGTCGGCTTGGTCTTCTACTTTTGAGTCCACCTAGTTAGCAGATCGATGGATTATCCCGAGGCAGTTCCCGCGATCTACATTACCTAATCATCGTCGTCATATTACTGGTTTTTAAATATCAGTTTTGATTTTTGTTCTTGTTTCGTTGATCTTGAGATCTTCCGCAAAACCCTTCTCACAAAAATGATCGGTTTCGCTTCTTTCGTTTGCGTAACTGCAGAAGGATAGCTTGCCCTTTAGTGCCCTATGCATGGCGCAAATCTTAATTCTTTATTAGTCAACCATACATTTTCAACTACAATTATTTACCATATCTGCATTATAAATAATTAAAATCTATATAATTACAAAAGTATTATAAATAATAACAAAATATGGCTGGCTATTTCCTGGAGAGCCCGCTCTACGGTGAGTCTACACCTAAGAAGGCAAGGGTAAAATGGCGCAAAGAAGTATTGCCTCATTGATAGTCACTTAAGATTGTTATATATATATACTAACTTTGTTAGATAACTAATCTAGGCGAACAAAGATCGGGCGGGCGCGGAGGGTAAGTCAGCGTCCTCCAAGAACGCCATCCTGTTAACTCAAAATCACCACTATCGCCCTCGGGTTAGCTTGCCAACCCCTCGCTTTACTCACTAGATGAACGGATTGCTAGCCAATCAGTAGCAGATGGAAATTATTAGAGTGATTCCAGATGTTAAACCAGCTTAACAATTCATCTTTTGAACACTCCGGGAGGAACCAGCTGGGGTGCCTTTTAGTTTCACGCACTGATATGATAATGTCTAATAAGCAGGGCACAGGAATTAGGTTTATCGGATCGACTCTCGCCCCAATGTGACCGGATATACTAAACGCCGCAAAGGTGGACCGATTAGCAACTAGGTCGGAGTGACCAATCGGTCCGTATGCTTTCTGACTACGCCAAACATCACGTTTCGGTTTGAGTCAAACTCTAGGCATTCACAAAGTATGTGCTCCAAAGTCTGCTCAGTGTATCCACAATGGACACGGTTCGGATCTTGGAGGCTCAGTTCAAAGAATTACGATTGGAAATGATCGGGGTATACCCAATCTGTTTCCTGGCGTATTTTAAAATTAAGGAAAAATCCATAGCCAGTTCTGCCGGTTGTTTCTGTGTTCCATCTCTGTTGCCATTCTTGAAGAGTCATAGGTTCAGCTCGTTTCTGTATCCTCAGAAAACAACAACGGGCTCATTGATATTTTCTGAGGTTTTAGGAGGAGTTAGAAAAAGCTTAACTACGTATTTGGGTACCTACAATACGTCTAAGTTCTAAAATTGTTGGAGGTCCTTTTTTAGAAGTTAAGATTTGAATCCGCCAACGGCATCCTACCTTAGATCTACGAAAGGCATAAATGTTTCTGTCCCGATTAACCCTAAAAAGAGTTGTTTGACCGACCGATTGGAGAGGCCAGCCTGAACCTGAAGGAGCATGTTTTGCTATACGTATTGATACAGCAACAAGCTCCAACATAATTAAATTTTTGCGCCATGCTAAATCTATAGAAATCTAAGAAAATATTATTTTGTGCATCTTACATCACGTCCTTAATCAAATGATTCTATGAGTTCAATATCAACAGATCTTCGGTGCTTATTGTATACTGCGTAATGTTAAATACCTACGTTTTGATCAGCTTTCCTTGTAACAAATTGAAGTAATTATGTATGGTTTTTCCATGACAACATGGTTTTTTCTCGCTGACTCTCGCCCATCTCGTTGACCGTCACACAGATAAAAGCCGAAAACAATTCACAACGAATTGCTTCGACAAAATTACATAATTTTAAATCTTTATTTATATTGAATCGATCTAGGGGTTGTCAGAGTACGCGCCTTAGGTAAACGTTCACTCTCACCGTTGGCAACAATTTAGAACGCAAAAATTAGGCCGTTTTTTGTTCAAAGTTGGCTAATCGCGCAGCCTTTTATTGTCAATATTGATTAATATACGTTCGAAATTACATTTTTTTTGTATAAACAGGCCCATTTATCTTATCTGGCATCGTTTAAAGCGCATTTCTAACATTGTATTTTAATGAATCACACGGCGCGATCGCTTTTGCCACACAAATGCCAATGTGTGTCCAGTTCTGAGTTACGTGCGAATTTCGCAACCTCCGCATAACTCGCGCGTTGATGAGTGTAATGTTTATGTTATTCGGTCATTGGTTGGATTTGGGTGCAACGAATGGTATTCGAGCGGAGTGAGGCAATCTGCACTTGCGCAATTATCGCGTATATGGTTATTCGCGATCCGATGATGAGTGCGCGGCCGTTACGCGACAAACTCGGGCCATGACCGTCACGCTCGAGGATCGCACACGGCATGGGCCGGAGAGGAGGGCGGCCGGCGTTCCTCCTTGTCGCAGACGGGCTGAAACGCCGAGGCTGCTGTTGTGCGTCCAATTGTCTAAACAGAAATTTCCCCGGCGTCGAGTCACGGTTTCGACATTGAACTGTTGATCGCCGCGGAAGGTGAATGGAGCCGATATAGGTCAAGATTTTATTTATAATTGGAAAATGTGTACTACGTTTCATTGAACACGGCGCCGAGATTTTTCTTCGCAAACGATGCAGATGTGTAATTGTATAATTGAACAGATGTCGAATTGAGATTTTACGCGCATTAATATTCGCGTTTAATCAAATCGCCGATGAAAAGTGCTCATTCATCCGAAATTGGGCATACACCGTGACTCGTTTGACTTTCGATTATTATTATTGTGCGAAAATGGGACGCGGGGCTTAGAATTTTTACTTTCAACCGACCGTGCAGAATCTTATCATGCACCTAGCACCGGGTTTGATACAAAAATATGCGGAATTCTCGTGTTTTATTAAAAAAAACTTTAGATCCATCAGCGATACTCCTCAATGTTGACAAAACGCCGTCTTTTCATAGTTTCAGGAAAAAGACTAAGTCACATGGGTCATGTCTGGCGAATACAGAGGCCATTGCATCAGAACGATGTTGGTTTTGTCCAAAAAAATCATTGTTTTACAAATAAATCGTCTTGCATACAACAATACGTAATATCCTATCGACAGTCAACAATAAATTGAGCATCCAATATGGCTACCAATGTCAAGATACGTCATGGATAAGCGTACCAACAAATTCAACTTCTTCACAAGAGTGGTTGCGTATAGACACCGTAGAAATATTAATTTGGATACATTGTGGACAAAAGTATCGCCTTCTGTAGAACATCATGAAGAGAAAAGTGGAAGGTTACCAGTAGTTGGGAAGAAAGAAGCTGTCATGTACAGTTGGGAGGTCCAGGCTTACTTCAGCTCAACGAAAATAGACAAATTTATGGAAAAAAGATAAAGTAAATCGCCCACGTGAAGGCACGTGAAGAAGATTTTGGGAAAATGACGTTGAAGACTTTTTTTTTATTGTTGACCCCAAAACATGATCATGATGATTCTTCGATAAGACAGTCCTTATTCCTACTTCGAGCTGTCCTCTCTTTTTGACATATATCTCTGAAACAATGAAGCAATTCGTATTGGCCGTGTCAATGGGTTTATTGGGGAACTCCAAGTTCTTGATTTTTCTCGAATAACTCAATTAATACAAATCCTTTCATATCACAAACTTTTTGTATTTGCCTAAAAAAATTCTAATGAATAAATATTATAAATAATTATTGTCCTTTATTGTCTGCAATTGCAGAAAAATAATTAAAAACAACAATATTCGCTTCTGTTGCCACAGGCGAGATGTTTTTTTCTCGCTCGCATCCGATACGATGTGCCAAGCGAGAGTGAAACGTACAAATGACACGTGCTGCGAGAGCATTTAAAAAAAATGTCTAGATATTGATGAATTCTTGATCAATATCTTGACTTGAAATGATTGGGGTCTCCGAGAGACCCCATTCGGATGACGCGGTTGTTATCTAGCCGACGTGACTGATGGGTTAATAGATAAGTCATTTGTTCTTCGGCATCATATATTAAGGTCATCTAATGTACATCTGTCTTCTGCGCTGTATTCTTTTCCGAGTTTTTCGAGAGTATATGCGTATCAGAGAAAACTGATTTTTGTCCTAGCGTTCTAGTAGATGTCCCTAGCAACTCAACATGTCCAATCATACTGTGACAGTGTATGAAAAATCTGATAAATGAAGAAATTCCAACAATCCGTATATTTTTATATCAAACCTTGGTACATCTCAATCGTTCGCCGATGAAATATTTACGTTTTTGCACACGTAATAAATCAATTACGACCGCAAATCGACTGATTTTGCGCGTGTGTGCGCGCAAAAATGTTGTCGGTTCGATCTAATTATTATTTAAATTGTTCTCCATGCATATAAATAAAAGCAACACGGCCATAATGGCGATACCAGTGGCTCGTTTCGTTTATTTTCATACTGCAATTTTTAAATTATATACCGAGAAATGTTATGGGTTAAAATCCGTATCCGTAAATCAGAGCCAGTGTGTCTGGCCTCGGGCGAAATATGTAATATGTAAATTTCCTACTACCTTTTTGAAATTAGTCTGATTTATGCATTCTAACTGGGCCTCCGGGAGCCCTTTAATATTCCAATTTTGTTTTTTTTTTACTGTAGCCATCGAACGGCCTATATAGGAGGACCGATGTTGAATCAAATGTTAAATTGAGCAATTACTCACATATTTGCCATTGTTTTTGATTATTCATTGAAAAATATTCAATTAATCATTCGTCTGTGCTATGGATACGTTTCAAGTAAATCAAAACCGTGTAAAAATGATGTCAGACTTTTAAAAATCAACCTTCAATGTTTTTTAATCAATTTTTATTGTCTATCCTGTGCACATGTCTCGGGAAAATACGATAGATGTCATTTGAGACCCAGAGCTAGTACAAAAAGGGGGGTTAGGTTCTGAACTAATTAAAAACCATTAATAAATTAATTGTTTCTTATGTATTTATATATAGGGATGATAAATTCTGGTTTATTTTACTTTATTTTATTAAACTTAGATCGAACCATATTGTCGTGCCAGTCACCGGTGACTGACACGGCGTGTGATAATACAACCCATACCCATACATTTTTAGTTCTTTTTTAACCTAAAAATTACGTGTAAATATAGGCAGCCCTCCTATAACGTTTCCACTCCATCACTAAAACCAAAGAGCATTGACCTTCATTTCGCTGAGCAATGTATTATATATTTACGGAATATGTAATTTGACCTAGAAAATATTAGCATTTTGTAGAAAGGAGCAATTTAGAGCAAACGTTATAGGAGGGCTGACCGTATGTAAAAATAATCCAACTATTCTCTAACATCTTCATATTTTGTTATTCATCTCATTTGATTTTTTTAAATTTAAAAAGTCCTAGTCGAGATTGTGGACCATTTAATCAAATCTATACTGTCAGGCACCGGTGACTGACACGGTACGATACGTGTTAAAAGAACGCTGTAGATCTTCCCCTATGAAGACCACTGGCAATTTTGCAGTTCACTTTAGAATTTTCGGCTTCTTTCAGACTCAAGAAAAATGATTTTAACCCCTTCCACTCTGTCCACTTAGTCGAATCTATGAGTTACTCTTATTATATATTTTTTTACGAATTTATTAAAAGAAACATTCATTAAGAAAAGGAATAAGAAGCATCTATGGGGTTTGATCTGATATCAGATTAAATAAAAGATTATTAAATATCAGATTATTTAAATTAAATAAAAAAACACTGGAATCAAGTTGTTTACTAAAAAATCTGACCTAAGGAGTGGAAAAGGCTTATCTTTTTTTATATTATATTATAGATGGGGATTTATTAATTGTGCCTTGATTTCAATTACTATGGTTAGAAGAACATGCTCATCATAATTTGTTTTTAAAAATCATATAATTAATGTTTTGGCAACTGCTATTGATAACATTCGGTGATCATCCGGCGAATTCTGAGTGATGGTCGTCGTTTAGCAATCAAAGGATTGCAATTCTTGTACATATCTTCGCGTCTAGCTACATTCTTGTTGAAATGGAGCTAGATTTGATCCATATCTGTACCATTATCAAGGAATTATCCATCATCGACATATGTAGAATGGGCTCAAGATTGATTTTTTATGTTTTTTTTATTCTGATCATTTGGATCACAGGTTTCTTCAGCATCGCTTTCAATGTCACTTCAATGGCATTCCTCCACCTTTTTTTTTTTTAAATATAATCTGCAGATCTTTAGACACCTCTTTTGTAATTTGTATGCATAGCACATGGAATGTTAAATAATTTGTTCGGTAAAACTTGCATTTCTTTGATTTTTCTCGATCCGTCTGTGGTAATTGCTTGGAATTTGCTGTTGAAACCCGAGATTTATCAATTGTTGTGATATGGAATCACGTATGCTTGAATTTGGAATGTTTTCTTATTGATTTAACACTCGATTCGCCTCCACGGTGCTTTGCATTATAAATGTGCGTGAGCTGCAGCTCCGGCACGCGCCCAAGAGCGGTCCATGTCGATTGTCACGTGTGTAATCGTGCGTGGTCCGCCGAGAGCAACCGCAGGTCGGCTTTAATCTGATCCTCCATTGTATGGTCACTTCTGGTTTACGATACCGGAGCAGATGTAGATTAGAGTGCCGATGTGCTTCCACGTGAAGTGGAAAAAAAAGCCATTTTTTTTGCTAGTCGGAATCTTACGAGCGGAGATCTATCTACCTGTGTGCGACCATAGGGTCATTGGAATTTTCGAGTGAAAAAAAAAATAGGCTGACCTCGTTGGACCGATACTCTCGTCGTTTGATACGGTTCGAATTTCACCGGTAATCTGATATTGTGCCCCCCCCCCTCTCTCCCCACCCGCCTCGCACACCGCCACCGTCAACCCACCCCACCCCCTTTGCATTTTTATTACCTGGAATGCGTGTTCAAATTTAGGCAATGACGGAACGCGTACACCCACTCGGGCCGCCGGCTGCACCTCGTGTGCTTGCGACTGAACTTGCCCCCGCCCCGCCCCTCCCCCCTCGCCCAGGCGGCCCTCTCGTCCTCACAGGTATCCTTCCACGTGGTAGGAGCGAGGACACAAAAAACATCGTTTGGTAGTTAACAACAAAAACAAGATTTAACGCTGTCACGTTGTACGGACGTACAAATAATCGGATTTCATTTTTGTAAACAATCATCGTGTTGTCTTATTATTGATCTGTTTTTACGCGGATTTGAAGTTATGTATCACTGATTGCTTTGTACCACAATTTGAATCGTATATAAGACAGATGGATCTCGATTTTAGTATATCTATTAACTTAGCCGTGCTTTTGAGGACCCCAAGTTTATGATTTTTCTCGAAAATCTCTTTTAATATAAGTCCTAGATGTCATAAAAATAACAATATTCGCTTCTGTTGCCATGGACGTGAAATTTTTTTTCGCTCGCATCCGGTACGATGTGCCAAGTGCGAGTGAAACGTACGATTGACACGTGCGCCGAGTTACGCGTCATATTGATTAGTAGAAAAATCCAAAATATTGACCGAATTATTAAGCATATCATGAATAACTAATTTTATTCTCGGAATAATTCATCAATATCTTGACTTGAAATGCTTGGGGTCTGTTTTCTATTACAAATAGACCCCCATTGGACGACGCGATTGTTTAAGAGCTACTTAGAGTAGTTAAGAGTTAATTATAGTCATCCACAGGTGGAACCATCCAAATGTTAAGGTAGTGGTTTTTCCATTGAACTTAGGTTTTGATAAAAAAAATAATTATGGACTGGTTAAATCACTCACTTTGCAATAAACTAAAAAAAAAAGTTTTTTTTAATGATTCAGGTTTGAATCTCCATACCATGAATCCTTTAAAAATGGTTAAATCATTATCTCAGGGTTTAATCACTGACTACATTGCAAAAGCTACAAAATCACATGTTACGATGGCGAAGTTAATACTAATTCTGTTTGTAAAGAATCTTTGCAAGTAGACATAATCAACAAGTACATATGATGATCTGACTATCTCTTCTAGAAATGATAGTGATTTCGAACCAGTTCACAAATCATATCGAGCAATCTCGCATAGTGACTATATTTTTTATGCAATTTTCGATACATTTGAAGTCATCGATTCAGTTTTATGCGGTTTTATAAAATCATGGAACCTATCCCACATTTTTCTATGGGAGTCGAGTGTTAAATAAAAAATATTAATTCGGTCCTTTCAAAGTAACCCTCATAAGATATGGTATATCAAAACACTCGTGCCAGTGTTTTTACTAATCTTCGAAGCACTTTTCGCTAGGGCGGTTAACTTTACATTTAAAATTCATTCTAAACTAAGTAAAAAAAAAACTGACAGCCAAAAATAAAGTAAGCATCCAATATGGCTATGTCAAGATACACCAAGGACAGGTTCTTGCGTTGTGACGCATATTTATTGATCAAACTTCGCGAATAATTGGCCAATTTCTCTTACATTAATCCATAATTTCAGTATTGACACGCATATAAATAAATATCTCATATGTAATAGAGAGATATATAAATAAAAGTATTATATACTACACAGACACTGCTGAAACTTATTTTAGATCTCTAAAATCTTCATCTGTAACGCAGTAATTAGCATATTGTGATTTAAAATATTTAAGAATATATAATTTTTCACTTTCTTATTCAAAACTAAACTTATAGCCTCAAAATATAATACTTGTCCGTAATATGAATTTTAAAAGTACGGTATATATATATTGCTTTTAATTACATTCTATTATTTAAATTTTTCTTTTATGTGATTATTTCCTTAAAAGTTCAGCAATTTTGGTGCCAACGCATTTCCAATTGTGTCACTTCTGTTGAATGAAGGGTGTTCCTATTTTGGAAACATTTTAAATTGTGTCGTTCGGCTAGGTATGGGGAGGTAAAGAGAAAAGTTCCTTTATTTGTATTAAGAACTTTGTTTATTAAATTTTGATACAAATTATTTTCATTTATTGTCTTGAAAAATACATGTTTTTTTATAAAGATAGTTTTGTTAATTTTTATATACAAATACAAATTATTCTCGTTTAATTTCGCAGTAAAAAAAAATTATAATTCTTATTATTTTCTCGTTTCGACCCTCCCCCCCCCGTCCTAAAAGTATATATCCGGTCCTCTTTTTTTTTGAAAAATGGGGGGGAGGGGCTCTTCGGGCCCTTGCTCGTTTTTAAAGGCGCGAGCCGTTTCTCATTATATTTCTGGATAAACGTTTTATATTCGGCGATATTTTTAGGAATCGAGTTCAAAAACGTCCCTCTCGGCCAATAAACAACAATAACGCAATTAGGCGACGAGCCGGCAAGGTTGGGCGCGGAGGCGGCGGGCCGTAACACGGGGAGCGCCGAAGGACGCGGGGGGGCGCGGGGCGCGGGGTCGGAATGCGGTCCTCCGCCCCTCGCCCCGCCGCCGCCCCCGCGCCGCTCTCGCCGGCCCGCCCCGGTAAAAAGCGCTCGTCGAATTAATGCCATTAATTAAATAGCCCCTCTCTAACGCCGACCTAGGGGAGCCGGGGGGGACCTTCCGAGCTGCGCGGGCGCGCGGGATTCTTTTCGATCGCCGCCATTTTTTTTTTCGTTTTCGAACGGTCGAAGGCAAATTCCCGCGGCCGACGGGCGGCGGGTTCGGCGCGGGCTCGACCCGCGTTTTGCAGATCGTTTCGATATTTTTTTTTAGTATTATCCGCGAATTCGTTCGCGCGGCGGTCGTATAAAATTCAAAATATAACCGTCGATTTTCTAATTTCAGGCGGAGATTATCTCTTTCCGGATCTCGAGAGCAAATTATCGAAATATGCCCCGAAAAGCTGGAGAGCGTCTCACACGCACGTAAGTTTTTAGCGCGTTTTAAGAAGTTCTACTTATTTCCGGGCGACACTCAAGGATTGTTCTTCATTTTCAGGGATTGGATGCGAACGGCCGTCCTCTGTTGGAGTTGCATCTGCGAGTGCAGTTCTACGTGGAGAACGCGTCGCTCGTGCGAGATGTCGCCGCTCGTCGGCAGTACGTGCAGCAGCTCCGGCAGGAGGCAGCCAAGCGCTCCGCCTCGCTGCCGGCGCCGGCGAGGGCCCGGCTCGGCGCCGTGGCTGCTCGTGCTGACGGCGCGCCCGACCGGCCCAGGCGGCCCGAGGCCGAGCTGCTGTACCTCAGGGAGGCCTGCGAGCTGGACCAGCTCAACTCGCACTGCTACCGGCTGCGCGCGCACAAGAACGAGCCCGAGCCCGGCTCCGTGCGCCTCTACGTGCGAGCAGCCGGCCTCACCGTGGCTCCGGACGCTCGGCCTCCGGCCTCCTTCCCCTGGCCCTCCATCGGGAAGCTCAGCTTCGATCGTAAAAAGTTTGAAATCCGCGCGGCCGAGAGCAGGATCACGCTCTACTCGTCTTGCGACGAGAAGAGCAAACTGCTCCTGTCGCTCTGCAAAGACACCCACCAATTTTCTATGAAGATGGCGAGAAAGCTCGCCGACATTCTCGAGCGAGAGGAGGGAGAGCGCGACGAGGAGGGCGACGGCTTCGCCTACGACGGCGCCCTCGACCGCCCCTACGACAAAGACAAGAGCGAACAGAGAATATCCGTGATATCGAACGCGAGCTCCAACACGACTTCCGGCATCGTGAGCGATCGCGTGCATTCGGAAGACGAGCTGGAGATCATGATCGACTCGCCCCCGGCGCCCCCCGTCGAGAGCTCGGCTCTGGCGCGACTCGTCGGGGAGACGACCGCGACGATGTGCGCGCAGGACTCGCGGTGCTCCTCCTCCGGCAGCACCGTGGTGGCGACCAACGCGGAGCCGTGCGTCACCCCGGCGGCTTCGAGCGAGACCAGCGGCGTCTACACCATGGCCGGGTCGGCCGCCGTCCCCGTCAGCGAGGACGGCAGCCTGAGCTACGGCAGCTTCCGCCCGCGACCTCGCCCGCTCCGACCGGACGCTTCTAGTCTCCGTTCGTCCAGCTATCGGACGGAAAGCGTTTCGTCGTCGGGCGGCCGGATCGCGGGCGTCGCCCCGTCGGAGTGCGCCAGCTTCTACAACGACGAGAGCTTCGTCTCGGGCGACAGCGTCGACGGCGCCGAGCCCCCTTCGTCCTTCCGCGGAAGGGCCGACTCGGGGGCGAGCGGCGCCGAGTCTTTCCACGGCGACGGCAGCGATCCCACGGACCGCGAGCACGGCCCGCTGAGCGCCGAAGAGCTCAGCGACCTCATCGTCGGTCGAACGGAGTACCCTCCGCCTCCGCCTCTGGCGCGCGAACCGCAAAATTCGGAGAGCGACTACGTCACTCTTCCGCAGCCGGTCGGCCACAGCTATCTTCCGGGCCACGAAGACACCGCTCCCTCGGAAGACGGGTACCCGGACGACGACGGGTCGTATTCGCCTCCGCCTCCGGTGCCGCCGAAGCGCATCGACAGCGCCAACCGTCACAACGTCTCGCTCCCCAACGTCCTCGAAGCCGTCGATCTGATAGACCCCGCCGTCTTTCGGAGCGCCTCGGCGCTGTTCAAACCCCCGCCGCCGTACGAGTCGGACCACCAGACCGTCCGCGAACCTCGACCGTCGATCCCGGCCTGCGACCTCTCCGAGAGCCTGAGAGAACTGCGGCTGGGAATCCCCGTGAGAGACCCTCCGCCCTATCCCGTCAGGGCTTACCCGGCGAGGTTCTTGCCGACGGGGCCGCACGTGACGGTCCTGAGAGCGCACGCCAGCGCGCTGAGTCCTCCGGCGGAACCGAGCTGGGCGGCCCCGGCGCCTCCTCCGCCGCTCACGGTCTACACGAGTCAGCTAGCTAGGTCACAAATCGAACAATATCGACGCCAATTGTACAGCGACGTGGATTACGTGGTGTACCCGCTCCAAGATCCGGCGATAAGCCAGCAAGATTATCTAGACAGCAAACTGGCGGCGATGTGTCCGCGGGGCGCCCTCTGTCGCAGTCGAGGCGGAGGTTCGACGCAAGCCCTCTCCGACACGTACGTCCGCCTGCCCCCGTGCGCTATTCCTCCGAGACGAGAACCTCCGCCTCCGCCGTTCGGCAGAACGGTGTCCGACGACAACATCCTCAACAGCCTGAGCGCCGCCCCTAGATCTCGACGCCTGCCTCCGCCTCCTCCTCCTTACCCTCGTCGACCGCCTCCCAGAGAGCCCCCCGCGAAACCGATCCCCGACCCCCCCGTTCCCGCCGAACCTATAGATATAAAGACCCTCAGAGAAAAAAGTAAGAATCTAGATCTGCCGCTCATCGCCGCGCTGTGCAACGATAGATCTTTGCTGAAGCAGACTAAAGCCTTCGTCATGCCCAAACACGGCGACCGCGAGAGAGGCGAACGCGGCAAGAGCAAGAGACCCGTGTCGGGCGGAGGGGGCGGCGGCGGCAAGGGGCCCGTCCGACGCGGTTGCCACCGACATCCCGGCGACGCTCTGCCGGCCCTTCCGCATCCGTCGCCGCGAGCCACGGCCAACACCTACGTCCCCGATCCTCGACCGCCGGCCATCGCATAGTGCCTCGTTTATTCTAGTGTAAATTTATCGACGCGCATGTTTATCTATTGTCGTCGATCGATATATAAATATAAGTGAATCGTGTGTCGAACGTTATTTTAGAATATATTTGCTCAATTACGACTATCTCGCGAGTGTAACAAAAAACGCTAATCGTAGAAAATAGTAACTGTTTAACAAATTCAGAGTGTGTTGAGTGTTTTTATACAAAGCCTTACATTGTCGGCGAGCTCTTTGGTGCTTTCGTTTATTTTTAAAAATTATATGTACAGAGAAATACGATCCTATTAGTTACAACTTATAGTTTTGTATACCGATAATAAATAGTATTTTATATAAATAATATACAAAACGATTGGTCTTTGATTACTTCTCCAATTTTATTATGATGACTTCGGACGGTTTGATCGTGATCGCCTTGAAGACGACTTCGGTCCGTTCGAGCTCTAAGTTTGAGCTCACGATCACGTAGCCGCCGTAGAACCACGACGACAAGTCTGCGACGATTCGATCGTTTCCTAAATTTGAAACGTAGACAAAGGACTCTTTCCTCGGATACCATCGCTCGACGACGACGATCTTATCGGAGTATCTGAGGTGCGTGTTCGGTAATACGAGCCCGTCTTTCAATATCGAATTGATGTAAATAGCCGGCGATAACGTTCGGATTCTGGCAAATTTTTTAATCGCGTCGACGTGATAGATTTGCATGTCGACGTCTTGAGGACTCTCGCCGGTTATCCACGGCAACACCTTATTGTGGGTGAACTGCTCCGTCGAGTTGATGAACAGCATCGGCGTCAAGTTATGCACCCATTTCGATTCGTGGAAATCGTCCTCCGGCTCCGATATCTCTTGCAATGAAATCTCGTCGCCGTAGAATATGCTCGGCGTTCCGGGCAGCATCATCGACAGCAACGTAGCGGAGAGAGTATTGTTATCTGCGATTTTAGCCGATAACCTTCTTGTATTTACGCCGCCGATAGACCAATGCACCCACGGAAATCCAGGTTTTTCCCATAAAATGCTTTCCATTATGTCGTCGACTTGAATTTTAATATGTTTGCTGCCGTTGGTTACGTCGAGTAAAACGTCCACCAAATCAATATTATACATTAAAGAGTTCCGAGCGGACGGGTTGGCATTCACGACGGTGTCGTAATTAACCATTAGAATTTTATTCGGCCCGATAATCTTTTTCCATAATTTAATCGAGCTTATGAAATGTGGATCGTCCACTAGATTTTCGATGCCTTTCAAATAGAATCCGTCCACGTCGTTTTTATTCCAGTATTTAATGGCGTAAGTAATTGATTTTTCGACGGATTTTTGATCCAATTTCTTCGAATAATCTCCTTCGGTTTTGTTTTCGTTGATTTTTTCTTCGCTCTCTTGATGAGCGGCGTCGAATTGAGAAATATACGGATATAACGGTATATCTAATATTATGGAAATATTCCTTGCGTGCAAATTATCGACGAGATTTGCAAAATCCGACATTGTGCCCAAGGTCTTGTCGATTTTTAACAACGACGTTATATTCTTATAATTTTCTGGATAGTGTCGCGATTCAAATATTGAATTTAAATGCACAACTTTAACGCCGAGATTCTGAATATAGTCTATTTTTGACGTCAATCCTTTGAGATCGCCGATTCCGTCGCCGTTCGAATCTTTGAAACTGGCCGGGAATATTTCGTAAAAGAGTTCTCCTTGATGCCAATCTAATATAGGATTACACGTTCTTGGAAGCGCCAAAACCATAGCTATTACGGCCGATACGCAGGCGAATAAAACTGAGAGGACTCCCCAGAATAATATTTTTCTTATCAGCACCCAATTCCAGGAGACGAAGCGCGGCAGCTGTGCACCCGTGGGACTTGCTCTCTTACTATCGGTGTTTCCGAGCTCCACCTAAAAAAGATTATGAAGTGAAGTATTTTTTAAAATGATTTTTTTAATTAGTGCAATACTCACGGAATCGCCGATGAGCGTCGTAGTCTTGCCCAGAGAATGATAATCCAACATAGTTATATTATTAATCAATTGTGCTGAAACGGCATCGGCTGGTAATCCAGAACTGGATGAACTAGAATCTCCTTCGCCGCCACCTCCGTCTATAAAATATTTTATTATTTTAATCGTGTTACATGATTCGATTTCATAATCGTTATAATTAAACGTATACGACTAATATAATGCAGTTATAATTATTTACCTCCTGATGTGAGGATGGGGGTAGGTGGTCTCGGCGATGGTGATCCATCATCCAGCAGCGCTTCTTGTTGCTCCATATTTGCTCGTCTAAAATAAATATCACTTTATTTGATATATGTTAAGATCTCGGTGCCTTATACGACTATTTTATTCGAGTGCCGAGTGAAATATGTCAACTTCTAAGAGTAACAAATAATTTGGGGCAAAAGGTTAAACAGTTTTAATTGGCTCGATTGGATACATACTCGTATATATGATCATAGAACGACAAAATATTGTAATAAACCGGCGAGTCTAATGAGATCACATACCTGGTCGAGCGGATGAAGCAACAAATGTGCTTGTCAACTTGAGAACTGAAGATTTCCCCCACCCCCTCACAGCTGAAAATAAGTTATTCGATCAATAAAACGATTGCGCAATATTGCAACACAAATTTTTGCTTGTATCACTCATCGCGATGAGATAAAAAAAGCTAGAGTGCATTAAAAATATCATTTTATTTGATAAAATTCGATATATTCTATTTATTGTTTAATAATTATGAATGAATGAGTGAAAATAAGAATTTTAATTATTAATTTAACAATTTACATCGATATTTATCTTAGTTATTAATATTAATGTTGTTATTTATAAAAAATAACAAATTAAATATGTGAAAAATGTTTATTGAATATTGCGCAATACGCGGCTGGTCATAAAATGATGCGTTTAGACTACTGTCACACTAAAGCTCGGTGAAGTATTTAGGTTATGTTTTATTATTACACACGAGCTTTCGAATTCGCGATATATTAACTGAATCCAATATGTTAATTATTCATTTTCGTTAAATTCAAGTAATAAACTTTGAATAAATTGTAAATTATCATTTTTTTGTATTTTTGATTTTGATGGTAGAGGAAATTTTTGTAAAAAAATACTTTTTCCTTGAGAAGTAAATGGAATTGTATTGATGATTGTTTATCATGAAAATTTTCCATTTTAAAACTATTTTCCAAAAAAAAAAATTAAAATAGTTTAAACAATAATTAAAATATAAAAAAGTTGCTTTAATAAAACCTGTACAACATATAATCTTAACTAATTATAAAGATTTCATATTTGTTTTTCTTTCAAAATCATTCTTTATTAAACAACCTTTAGATTGAAACACCATTTAGATTGTAACGGACTCAAAAATAAATTAAAAACAAGAAAAAATACTGAATTATTGAAAAATAAATAGTTTATTGATATGTTTAATAATTTTCTAGTAAATTTTTAGGAACAAACTTTGCTGTTGTTGTAGGTAATGATGTCTTCCGTCTAAGCTCAAGCTTGAGTTAAAATATGGGAACCTGAACTAAAGACTTTTTCAGTTCACATCTTTCGAGGCGTCATAATAACGTTGATTATTCTTCATAAAATTTTCTTCCTAAAATAGCTGATGCTCTATCTGTAAAACACCAATAAACATTAGTCCACATTTTTTTTCTATTTAAGGAAAATTTAATCTTTTTTTTTAATAATTTTGGCCTTTGTAGTTTTTTCCAAGTGAAGAACAAAATAAAAACTCTTCTCTAAATGCTCCGGAGTGAACGTATTTTGCAAACACCAGCAATTGATTCATCAAGTTGAATCAAATAAACCCAATACTGCAGACTTGATCCCATGCACAATCTGATCCTAGATGTCAACTGCCATGTCGCTGATCCTTTTTTGGGATAGAGTTGTTCGACAGTGAAAATATAGAATTCAGTTCCCAAGAGATTCAAAAGAGATTTTTTCTTGGTCATGTATTGTGGATTTATATTTTGTAATTGTTGTTTCAACTTTGCTGATTTCATAGAATCGATAAAACTTTGACACATATAACACACTTTTCTTCCGTTACGGCGGCTCGGAACCAACCGCGTGGTCCGAAGGGGTCAATTTATAATGAAGAATATACCCCAAGAATTTCAAGTCAAGATATTGATGAAAACTTCATAAATAACTTATTCTAAGAATAAAAATAGTATAATATGCTTTTTTAATTTGGTCGATATTTTGGATTTTTTAACTAATCAATATGACGCGTAAATGAGAAGCGCATCTGGCGATGTCTCGCCGCCAACTGAGCACGTAGGATTTATATTGAAAAGTTATTCGAAAAAAATCAAAAATGAAAAGTCAAATAGGCACAGCTGCGTTAATAATCATAAACGTGTATCTATATTGATGATATGCAGCGTCGTTTTTTCTAATATTTCACAAGAAAAATTACAGAAATTCAGAGATTCACCCCCTGAAACTCCGAAATTCCGCACCAAATGGGAAATACCCCAACGGTTGAAAACACTTGTATTGGACTATAGAGCCAAACTGCCGTAACCCTAAGACCCGTATACAGATTTAACAACTAAAATCAGGAAAAAATATATCTACACGTTTATTTTTATCCATTTCGAATTTGATAATTAACTAGAAATTTTTAAAATACTAATCATTTATAAACACTGAACTATAAAAACTGTTTTTTTTTCTCTAAGGAGGTACGTCAGCCAACACACACAACATATCTCATATCATGTTTATGTCGAAAACAGTTAAAATATGTCATGTGTTAGAATATATAAATTCAATGACCCGAATACAAATTTATCTGTTTTCATGACTACCAGAAGAATGGGTACTGAAGTAATAGTTTGACTGCGTGAAGGTTTTATGATCTATGCGTGCAGATAACGTGGCAAAAATAAAAATAAAATATTTACATAATGGAGCGTTACATTATATATTATCAGAGCTATCGATAATATACATATATTTAATTTTCAATTTAATAGAGATTTTGATGAAAAAAAGAATACGATGTAAACTATGACAATTGCATTGTTTAGAACACACACTCATCATTATCATACTAGTTTGGTGTCATAAGGGTCAGTATATACTGCTTTTTGACGATCACGAGCTTATTAATCAATCAACACACTAATTACATCGAGGATGCTGTCATACGCATTTTAATTTATTAATAAATAACAAACCCTTAGAGAATCGCAAATGTATACGTAAATTATACGCAGATGCAATGCATTATTAGCATGAATGAATTTATTTATATTAAACGTAAGAATAAGATGGGATAATCATAATCGTTTAATCTTGAGATTGGATTTTCCCAACGTATGCAATTTCTTATGCGAGCTGAAATATTTAAATAATATTTATGTTATTTTTTTTTAACTCTTTACTTGTAATGGATTCTCGGAAGTATACGTAATTTTTACAAATATTCGTCATATCCGGATTTTATTAAAAACATTCGTCATATCGTTCTGAAAATATATTTTTTTATTTTTTTCTCTGCGTACTATTTTGGCGGAATATTTGTTTTTTTAATGGATAAAGAACGCAGAATTCAATTAAAATACGTCATTTGGGTATTATCATTTTTTTACATGTAAGAAAATGGGCTCGAGCGAAAGATACGGTTGACCTCTGCAAAATTAAAAATATAAGTTCACGCCTTGTTATCAATCGTGTTCGTGGAATATATAAACATAGGAAACCTGTAGTTCTTATTTATTTTTATTATATTTTATATTTAAATCCTATCCAATTCGTCTTGACGTGCTTAAGAATTTTGTTGCATACTCCAATTAATGTCAATGTGCAGCTAGCTGATAAATTTTATCGAAATCCAACGATGTTAAATATGTTAGTTTATTTTCTAGATCAAAATCATTAAAAATTAACATAAACTAATAAATAATATTTAGTTGATTATTTCGATAGCCTTTTTTATTCAGGAAACCAAAAAGTAAACCATTATTTGTATATTCAAACTGTCATCGAAGCAGATTCACAATAGATTTTGTTGTTGTAAGTTCTTTCTGTCTAAATCAGGTATTAATAAAATGAATTGAAATTTTAAAAAAATGTTTTATTTTACTCTTTATCCCTTTCACAGCGGTAGAGCTAAACACAAATCTGCATCTGTGCGCGGCG